>VDFB02105785.1:110314706-110352445 GCA_007258455.2 Sequoia sempervirens
AAGAATGTAACATTCTAATGGTCATTTGAACCACAAATTTTGGTAGGATGCTAGCACGTTGTATAGATGTCCATGCACAACACTATTGTCTAGGAAAATAAGACTCAAAAAGCTATAGGCATAGTATTATTGCTAGTATAAATATATAATGATATTATCATATAAGAATTAAGACATTTAATTTACCAAGCTTTATAGGGGAGTTGTCGTGTAATGTAAAATTGTAAAAGTGTATACAATTTAATAGGTATGATTTCTTTGCTAATGATTTTCCTCTCCTTGGTCATGCTATAGTACAGGATGGTCAAGATGAAGCACAAGATGAAAACTCAATCTGTGTGGAACGTATGGAGGAATAATTCCATTTCATATTTTTTGCCAAGTTGATAAATTTGAAGTCCGCTGGAAATGAATTTTGACACAGTTATCTCAATTTTGTAGAGGCTTGATGTGCGCATACCTGAAAATTATGCCTCACTATTGAATCAATTGTGTATCGAGTATTTCAATAGGGTAAAATCTAGGTTGACCAGCACACTGTAGCTAGTTAGATTTTTTGAAAATCTATTATGGGTCCCCACTTTGGAATGAATTTGAAATATTATGCAGGACAATTTTGTAATCTTTTGGAATTCGGGCTATATATTTTGTAATGATTTGGGCTATAACTGGAAGTTTTCTTCCTTGTTCTTTCCCACCGGTATGTCCTCTGAACCAAGTTTATGTATAAATTATTTATATATATTAATATAATATAGTGGCTTGCCACTTTTGCTTAAAAAAAGCAATTTCTGAAACTACAAGAGCCAACTCTCTATGGAGATTCATCTTGATCTATAGGAAATCTATAGACCTTAGGATGTTTCCATGTTTGTTAAATAGGGAGAGTGTTTGAATACCAATCTCTCTAGGGTGCATTCAACATTGTCAACAATTTTTGGCATGCTAGGTGGGATAGTTTGAACTATTGCAATCCATCAATCACTTTATTTTATTCACGATATTGGTATGTATATCAATAACTTATTATTTTTGAAGCATTTCTAACCAAACTTGGTGAATCTATGAGCAATTCAACATCTTTTTCATATACCAAAGATCAAATTTTATGCAAAGGATTTATACTAGAGGATCTTCCAGAGGTAATTTACAATACACTCAGTTACCTTTTTCCACTACAAGAAGAATAATAAATAGACAATATTTATCTCGACCAGAGAGAACAAATAGAGGTTTTGTAGTCCCATCTCCTAGAGTACACTCTACACCTCAAAATAGATTACCACAACTTAGGGCACTTAATGTTTATATAAACAAAACATTGTTTCAAATGGGTGCACCTAGGAATCAAGCCTTGTCTCTTTTAATAAGGGTAGCCCATTGAATCTAGTACAACATGATGAAATCTCCATAGCCTCCCTCAAGAGTATCCCATTATTTATTAGAGAATACGAAATCACCCTTGTTGAGTACATCAAATATGTCGCTACTCTTTGTTTAGTCTATTTAGTATAACAAAAAAAAATGTTACAATTAGGTTATCAACTACCTCATTGAAGGGAAAGGATCTATACTGGTTTAGAGGCTTGAGAGTCGACTCAATTACAACCTAGGATCAACTAAGAGAATAAATGTGCAGATAGTTTTGAAGATAAATCAAACCATTTGTCCTTGATAGAGAAAATTCCTACAATCAAAAGAGATCCACATGAAGACATGGTGGACTTCAATTTCAAATTCTAAAGAACCTAGGACATAATTTCTTAGATGGTAATACCATCTCTAGAATATGTTTTCTTATATTTTTGAGAGCATTAAACAATTATATTTTAATAATGATCCAATCTATGGGAAAATATACACTCCCAATTGCTTTTGACATAGCTATTAGAGCTAAAAAGAACCTCATATAGGCTGGTAAGATTACACCAAGGCCTCCTATGCCTATTTTTTTTAGAAATACAACCCCTTGTGCATCCTTAAACACCTACATTTTCCCCTATACCAGCTGTAATTAGCCAACTTCCTACCCAATAAAGGCTCTCCTAGCCCAATATTTTGAACTCCATGAAATAAAAGGACTTCTTTAAACTTTCAGGAATGAGTTGGATAATATTTAAAGGAAATAAAACTAAAATTACAAGTCTTTCCAACCTTCATATTAGCAAAAATAATCCCAATAGGCATCCATATCAAGTAAATATCCAAGGCCAAAGACAAGCTTTGAATGTAAAACCTTTTCAAACTTACAATCCCAATGTTGCAAGTACTTCAAGAGAGTTGGTTCCTATCTAGAACAACCTAGAACAAGAACTTGAGTGGTTTTTTCCTTGAAAATAGCCACATAATTAGTTACATGCTTAAATGGTGTGCTAAATCAAGCCTTGGTGGTGAAAAATACATCAAATGTGATTCCAAATACCATTAGGAGGCATCATTGCACCAAGGATACTTCCAAGAGAATTACAAGAAGGAGTCATTATTTCTAAATTGGCAAGAAGAGTTTTGTAGAATAAATCAACCTCATTCTTCAATTGTAGTTGAAACAATGGAAAAAAAGAGATTAGTAGACTTAGGAAACTAGTTGATAGGGTAAATTTTCATGCTTATCAAATAAATGAAAGTGCTACTGGTCCATCTACCATAAAAATGTGTAAATATTATAAATAGATTGGGCTATAGAAAACAAGGAGCAATCAAGAAGTCAAATCCAACCAACACAAGCTCAAGGTGATATTGTTGTCCCTAAGGGGCAACAAAAGATTAGTACAATCCTATTTAATGTCTTAGAACATATGAAGAAATTTAATGTCAATATGTTTATGGGGGACTTATTGTCTATTCTTGGGGAAATGACTTCTTGCAAGCCACATTGTCAGATTTAAGTGTTCAAATGAACCTTCTAAAAACCAATCCAAAGTTGTATTGACAAAAAAACCCCAATTCAATAATGAAAAGAAAGCTAAAGAGGTCAAAATACCCCCATTTGATTTCTCCTTGATCATTGGTAACCATCTAGTCTATAATTGCATGATAGACTCTAATGCAAGTAGTTCAATGTTGTCAAAGTGAATTGTCAATAAGTTGGGTCTTGAATATGAACCACTTGCCAAGGGAGTGGTACATCTAGATGGGTCAACAATCAAAACTGTAGAGGTTATTAAATGATTGAGTTTAACATTGCATACTTTCCCAAATTTCTCAATCCCATATCTTTGTTATAGAACTCTCATCTTACTTTTCTTTATGCTTGTCTAGGGACTTTACAACAAAAATAGGTGGTAACCTGTCATCTGATTGGCCACATATGCTATTTAGGAAAATTTATGTTACCAAAGTTACTATAAAATCATAGCCCATTGTAAAAAATCATATTGGGGTAAAAGTATAAAGTTGTGTCACACTTTATAAAGGCAACAACCAACACTAATCCAACTTTTAAAATTGAATCACTAAAAAGTGGCCTATATGTTTTGAATTTTGAAATGATGTAAACTAATAAAATGTGTATATTTTAGTATATTTTATGTTTGTATTTTTTTGAAAAAGTTTAAAAATTATTTGGATATAGTTTTTTATAAATTTACACTACACCTTTGATGCTCATAAAATGTTGAAAATTGAAGTTACATGAGACATCAATCTTTATATAATACAAATTTTATTATTTTTTCTTAAAATTTTTTGTGTGCATTTATAACTTGAAACTTCAGTGCATGGATAATTTTTTTTACAATTTTGATAAAAATATATTTTTAAATAAATATTAAAAGTGTACTAAACAGAACTAATTCCATTCGACACCAACTTTTATATTGATTATTTATCTAAAATAGAAAACAAATTATATCATCTTGATATAGATTTCTATCTAGTGCATCATATTTCTTTTAATTTTTTAAAATAAGTTTTAGTATTTTTCTTGACATGGTAATTAACCTAATATTTTTGTGTTGATAACCTACTTTTAGTAAAAATAAAATATAAAATATAAATTATAATTTATATATATATATATATATATATTTGAAAACTACACTTATGGATCTAAAAAAGGGTTTTTTGTATTTAAAAAAAATGTTATTTACATGACTAGGAGTTCTCGAAACATCAAGTTTTTCAAATAATTTTTTTTGGTAAATTGGCTACAAATTGGTGCTACATATGCATTTATCTAACAATTTTAGTTGGAAAAGTTGTTGACATATATAACTTAGCTAGAATTAATCTTACTAGTGTTTGACCAAAATTGATTTTTTGTTAGAAATACTAAAATTCAGTTGTGCTAATAAGTTGGCCAAAAGTGTGACACAACTTTGTACTTTTACCCATTGAACCTTATGTACCTAGTGTTTTTCATGTAATCTGCACTAGATTCAACCAAGGAGAGTATTCTTCTATCCAATAATCTAGCACACAAATATAAGGCACACTTTATCTACTACTTGATGAGTGGGAAGACGAAAATCATGAAGCTGATCCATACAAACATGTAGAGGAGGTACGTTTTTGGGTTTATTTGATGCATGAAGAAGATTTTGTTGTTCCTAACCTTGTGAAGAATGATGAACAACAATATAATGAAGTATGGTAGATGTATTTTGATTGGGTAAGGATTAAGAATGGAGTCGGTGGAGGTGCAATGCTAGTATCTTTAAAAGGTGAGATGTATTATTTAACAACTAAATATGAGGCCCTTATTCATGGATTAAAATGAAAAAGGAAAGTGGAAATTTGACTTCTTGCAAGTGTTTGGTGATAGTAAGATAATTTCAACCAGGCAATTTAGGTTTACACGTGACAAAAAATGACTTTTTGAACCCTTATAAGCATAGGGTGAGATATAATTTAAGAATTTAATGATTTTAATATATTATCCATACCTAGAACAAAGAATAAACATGCTAATAGGTTAGTTGCAATACTATCTCAATATGATATTCAAAGTGATGTTAACAATTAAAAGGTACAACAATATATCAAAGTGGTGGTAAGTCTATTCATGATAATAATGTTCATTGGCAAGTGTTTTATAGTGATAAAAAATTATGGTTTTTTGCAAGAAGAGGCTGAGTTTGCAACTATTAACCAAGAAAAATTATAGCAGTGCAATACAGTGAGAAAATCATATAGTTGAAATTTAATAATTTATCTAAAGGGTTGGTCACTTTGGAATCCATTTTTAATTTTGATGACTAGGTTAAACAAGGAAAAGTGAGCATGGGATTCAAGTAAGAACACTATGAGGAACTAACCATATTCAAGGATGATCTCCTAAAACTTGGCAAGGTATGTATAAAAAAAGAAAATCATGCTTTTATTTAGTTGTGTTTGAAATATAGTGATATATTTTCTTGGGAATATAGTTAAAATATTTTGACCTTAAGCTTGCACAAAAAACCATTGAACTAGAGCCTAATATTATACCTATAAGGAAAAAGCAAAGACCCTTGAATCCTAAAATTGAACCCCTCATGAAGAAATATTTGAACAAATTGATAGAGGGCAACATCATATTCCCTATCAAACACACAACTTGAGCCTCAAATTTAGCACCTATAAGAAAAGATAATGGAGAGATAAGGCTATGTGTTGATTTTAAGGACTTGAATAGGCTTCCTTAAAAAATCATATCTTTTTACCTCAATGGAACAAATGTTGTAGGTTGTTTAAGGTTCAAAATGCTTCTCTCTTCTTGATTGCTATTTGGGTTATAACCAAATCTTGGTGAAGGAAGATCAATTTAAAATAGCCTTAACCACCAAGTAGGGAGCCATGGCATACATAAAAATTCCCTTTGGTTTGTCTAATGCAACTTGGACAACATTTCAAAGAGCCATGGATATGGATTTTTGAGGAATAATGAAAAAGATTGTACTTGTGTATCTTGATGATATAACTGTGTTTTCAAAATAATTTGAACATCATTTCTCACACCTAAATTAGGTTTTTGATAGGTGTAGGGAGTTTGGCATCTTGCTTAATCCTAGAAAATGTATTTTTTCTATTCATGAAGGGAAGCTCCTAGGTAATATTTTGTCAAATGATGGGATTGGAAATAATCTTGAAAGGGTAAGAACCATAATTTTACCTTTACAAAGTCACAAGAAGGGTTTATATATTTTTCAAGGAAGAACTAACTTTTTAGGGAGCTTCATACCATATATTGTAAATCTTTTGAACCCACTGACCTCTATGTTAAGAAAAAATATGTCTTTCAACTGAAAAGGGAAGGGAAGAAGAGGTTTGAGGCCATCAAGGAAGCCATAGAAGTAGCATCCACACTCATAAATCTTTATTTTCTAAGAATTCCATTTTATATGCTTTTGGAGGCATGTATACAATTTCATCTATGTTAATGCCATTAAATGAAGAAGGTTTGGAGTAGCCAATAACCTTCTTTAACAATGTTTGGAAGGTTATGAAGAGAGGTATCCACTTGTTGAAAAGAATGTACAGTTTGTTATTATTAGAAGTCTTAAAAAGTTTAGGTATTTGGTTTCAAATAACAAGATCCATCTCATGGTTTCTTACCCAAGTGTTAAATATTTTTTGTTAAGCAAGAAAATAAGTGAGAAGAGGGATAGATGGATAACAAAAGTGATGGAATATGATGTTGAAATTAAAGTGGCCACAATGGATATATGTAAATTTTTATGTGATAAGTTAACTACAAGGCTGGAAAATGATAAGAAAAGTGAGAGGAGGAGGCTATTCTAGTTGTCCAAAATGACCCTCAAATAGTTTCACCTCCCTCTCCTGCAAGATGGGTACAAGATATGACACAATTTCTCCAAATAGGTGAGTGTCCACAAACAAGGAAAATATAAGGTACTTAAAACTACAATATACCTCTCATGTTTTCTTGAATGGTGTGCTATTTAAAAGGGTTTTAATGGTGTCTTGTTGAGATGCATTAATTTCAACCAAGTTGTTCAAGCCTTACGAGAATTCCACAATGAGGTAGTAGGAGGTCACTTTTCTTCAAGAATAAAAACATTTTAAAAAATGAGAGTGGGCCATTATTGGCCTAGTTAATTTAAATATGCTCATTCATGGGTAAGAAAATGCAAGAAATATGCTTTTTTCTAACGTAAAGAGAAGCTAAAAGCCTTTCCTTTCCAACCTATTCAAGTTGAACAATCATTTATAAAGTGGGGATTAGATTTTATCGGAGATATTAAAAAAACTTCAAGTGTAGGTTGAAATGGGTACTTACAACTATTAATTATTTTATGATGTGGAAAGAGGCCATATAGATGCAAATGAAAGTAGAGTCTTGAGATTATATGGAGATCTTGTCATGAGGTTTGGTGTACTTGATTTTATTCATATTAGATAATGTTGTGCATGTTTTGCACACATGCCTCGCTGAAGAAAGGGACACCCTCTCATGTTTCTGATGGGTTGTTTTCACTCTAGACAGGTTGCTTTGCTCTCGTCTCATGTTGTGTGCCCCATTTTCTAGCCTAAGTTGACCCTAAGCCTGAAAATGATTGATGGTTCTATTGGCCAAAATCACCTAGTTGGGTTTCACTAAGTCATTTTTCCTTTGTGGGCCAGGTCCAGTGATTTTCCCTTTGCTTTTTCCTGGTGTCTGTCGACCTTCGCGGACCTGCATTCACAGGCCTCTCCTTGCATTTCGCCATCCGCTCATGGAAAATCCTTGACGTTTTCCTGATGTGAGGACTCCACACCCATTTTCATTCTCGCGTCTTCCATGTCCGTGGACCTGTAGTTGCGGGTTACCCTTTGTGGTCTTAGTCCCCATTTCACTGCCTTTGCAACAACCAACACTTGAACGTTGCCCACATCATAGGCTCCACATTTGGCCCTATCATCCTTGTCATCGCCGTTACCTAATAGCTAGGCCTTCGCGGCGTCCCCCTGGGTGGGACCTGTGTCCACCATGTCCTTGAGGTGAAATTTTGAGTTTGTGGGTGGTTCCTCATAGTCAAAGCTTGTCGGTGGGTCCACCCTCGCAGATTACCACCTGCGAGAGGTTGTCACCATAACACGATTAAGAATGGAAAAGCCTTATTTCCTTCCCACTATGGGCCTACAAACCACCAATTTTGTCTCCCCACTACAGGCCTCCATATTGCATCTTCTGTGGCGTACTCTTCACTTGCAAAAAATCTTATTCTCTTTGTCGTGTTCATCCATCATCACTGTAACAACCACATGCCGCAGCCTCGCCAAAATGGTGGTTGAAGTTTAGATGTGGGTACCTCTATGGAGGGAATCTAGGATTAATAAAGAGCCTACATTAATTGATGAAGTACATGCCGAGGGGTCATTGCATGCTAATGTTACAAGCCTTAGAGGGACATCACCTGTATTGTCATTGCCTTGTGAGCACCCTACAGGGATATTACCTAGTAATGAGATTGCAACATAATCATATATCATATAACAATGACCATTTGATTATGAACTTACACCTAGGTGCACATTCATCTTCTTCACCAAGAATGAATACGTGGGGCCTGCTATATAGGTTTTTGCATGTCTTCCATTGTCCCTTCAATGCCACTCTCTAGTGGCACTCTCAATATGCCCACCTGCATCTTCTTGGGTCTTTGCTTGAAAAACCCATGTTCTCGAGGGTCATATTCCTGATGATGTTCACTCTTTGTCTGCTTCCATGTCCACCTCCACATATCCATGATGGAAACACCATCTATTGGGTTAGTAGCCTATCTTCTTGTTCAAATGGCCTCTCTACCTAATCTCATTGTTCCCAAAAAATACCTCACGAAGGCCATGGGAGTGATCACACAAACATCAAAAAATGCTCAATGTGTGGGAAAGTATAAACAACTAAAGTAGAAGTTGAAAAATCAATGTAAAATGGTATCAAAAGGGCAACTAAAGGGGACGTCGAAACACAAAATGAATGAATGAGGGGACATGGGTTTAATCTCCAAATGTACAGCAAGAGATCATCGGATTACCATCATCATTGAACTAAGTGGCACCATGAGGGAGTGATGCGTTAAAGTTGCGATGAGTGCGGGATGCCTATTTAAAATTGAATAAACTACTTGCTCGTATCAATTGTGACAAAATAAAAAATAGAATGAGCTTGGCTTGCATGCATTGGAAGGTATTTATCTCACATAACTAGTTAAGCAGGTTGTTATTAATAGTTGTTTGTTTTCTAGGTGACACCTTCACCTAAACGTTTAACCTTCTATCACTCACAAAATCCATAGCGGAAGTTGCCTATGCAGCCTTCGTACTTGCAGAGTACATCTCTCATGGTGCCATTGTTTACAACTCTCTAACCACGGTGCCCTGCTCACCCATGCCCACACAACTTCCTTACAAAATCCATGTTTGCAAAGTTCACCTTCATCTCCACCTTTGGACAATGGTCGCCCCTGTCATATCCAAGCAGGCAACATGCTCCTTTAGCATGAACATTTTGTACTCTCCGATCCTTCCCTATGATGGAGGAGGCATTGTGATTATCTGAATGAGATGCTTGAAGAGAATGACAAGAGATGATGATCCCATGGAAAAGTATAACGTGGACATGATAATGGATACGTTGAGGGAATATGATCAGATAAAAATAAAAAACAAGTAGGATGGCATTAGATAACAAGATGAAGAAGAAAGTATAGTATCCTGTGGGGCAGATTAGTCAGACATCCATTTACCTTTAGCCATTGCTCCCATGACATTCTAACCATGGCACCCCACACTCCTTAGCCTGACGACAACTTCCCGTGCGAGATCCGACACTAGTGATGCCGTTTTTCTCTCTGTTGTTAATAACGACATTCTCTTGCCATCCTCTTGCCTCCTTCCACCCATGTCCATTCCTTCACACGATGTGCCACCCTCATCATTTTTTTGCACTCTTGGGTAAATTTTCACTTCCTATTGGTAGTAGTGGCTGAAACAACCATGGGTTGATCAAAATTTGAGTGCATCGATTAAATCCACCACCTGAGAAACCAAGCTCTCATAAAGAAGCTATTAAACAAGCCAAGAAGAGGAGACACACGATATCACCACCAAGAATGATTTATCCATGAAGGGGTGAAATGTTTAAAAGGCATCAGACTCATGAACAATTAATGTTAAGTAGAATCAACTTAGTGATGGGGTTAGATAATGAACGACTGCATATTGTAAAACATGCTACGACAAGGGAGCATAGAAGGATCATGAAGGTAGAAACATTTCAAAGAGTTCTTTCATCTCGTATCATATTTTTCAAGGTTGCAAGGCTTATGATGAGTCAGGGGATGAGCCCAAAGCAAGCTTCACCAGGTGGAACTATGTGTATATTTTTCCATTTTTATTATGACCTCTCTGGGGCTGCCATCCACATACTCAACCCCACTGAATTTTTCTTTGCAGGCTTCACAGTCCATTTTTCTATCTAGGTAGTAATTCTCTCATGTTTCCACCAATGATGCCTCAATGCAATGGGCCTAAAGAAACTTTTGGCACTATAAATGGGTACATCTATTCATAATAAGATGGTTATGTACTCACACAGATATGGTGGTGAAATATAAACTGATAAGGAAGGAGGCATGGAATGGTTAAGTAGTGGTGGCGAGCATGTGGCTTGGTCAAGATGTGATGTGAAGGAAAATCCAACATAGGTCTGGATCCAAGCATGTGAGGATTAGTTATAAGAATGCATCGTGTAAAGGTTGGGTGTAGGTATATTGAAGTAGAGCGACACTGGCCTTTCACTATTTTGAAGGTCTTTATAACTATGGCGTTCTACTTTGCTGGCTCTGCAGCTCTAACGATCATTGTTTTGATCTTACCCAGAATAGCTCATATGAAGTGGATCTCCGCCACATAGAGTCCGCTATCTTCAATGTTGTTTGGTGGCCTCCTCTAATCCAATACCCATAGGATCCATCTCTTAGCAAACCTGCAACCTTTCTTCCTTGCATACGATGGGAGCCTGGAGAATTATCCCTAGAGTAAGCTTCTCATTTAATGAAAAACAAAATGAATAGGAGGGGCTGCATTCAAGGCTCCAACTTCTTCATTTGTTGTCACTTGGTGTCTCCTTTTCATATGTTTCCCATGATCCTCCATATTATTAGGTTGGCAATCATGACGCCATAGACAAGGGATGACGTGTTTTGCTGACAACCTATGGGCAATGTATGATGACACAACGACATTAAAGGATTACAAGGGCCTAAAATCCCACATGTGGCCAATACAAACAAGCAATAACACCTCCACATTGAAGTGGCACAAGCCATATATGTCTACAAATTGAGGGCCGAGATTTGGTGGCAAAAGATGGATCTCTAAAAAAGATAGCAAGACTACCATCAGTCTCACTAAAACCACTATGAGCAAGTAAAATGATAGGAACCAAAGATCCCTGGTACCCTTTCTGTCAATAGGCAACATTGAAGAAAGAATGTAGTAATGGAAGAGTGATCTACATTTTACTTATTATCACAGTAGAATGAAGAGATGAGTTTACCCATCTGCAAAACCACATTTTGTCTTTCATAAAATTACCATTTTGAGGGATGTTTTAATGAGTGATCGGAGGAAGACATTAGAGGGAAGGAGATGCTTTGTTGAAGAGCCGTTATGCTAATACTAATTAAATAGGGGTGTTAGTTTCTTACGGGGCCAATGAGATAGGCATCTGTTTGCCTTTGACCGTTGCACCAATGACACTCCATTCATAGCAACCCACCTCCATTGGCTCAACAGAGATCATGCATGTGGGGCTTGCACTCTACTTTGTTAGCTCAGAGATGACGGTCATGTATTGCATTCCCTACGAGACCCCACTCGAAAGTGTATCATTGGGATTTGATGTAGCAGAGCTAATCTACACTTAACATAATGAATGTAATGAGACTAAATAAGAAATCAAAGGATTCTAATTGGCGTTTAGAGTGACACTTGGATTTCAGGCTTTTAAAGGGAAATGCGCAAGGGGGGGAATATTTAAGGATTAATGATTACATTAATTTATGTTTTAAGTACGGCCTAATTGATTCTATTTTCAATGTAGGGAAACTGGTTAAAACATGTGGACATTCATCATGAAGGACCTATCAAAATAGATGAGGACAGAGGATACTATGTCATGAAGTTTTGCATACAAAGAATGCAAATGGAGGTCTGAAGATGCTAACGTAAAGAATCTGTGATGCATAATTGGAAGGATCAACTCAAAAAATTTGATAACTTGCCTCTAAAAGGCATATTACAAGATTAAGATGTCCTATCTAAACAAGCCAAACAACCCACAAAGTTTTACAATCATCAAAAGTTAGGTTTCACACCCTCACCCCTTGAAATCTAGTAGCACAAGGAACTCAGTTTTCTTCCAATAACTCAAATGGTTTCCAAAACACTTGACCAAAACTTGATGGATCCAAACACCCATTCCAAGGTTACAACACATATGTAAGACTCAACAACAACTCCTTTGGACCAACATGAAGATCCAACACCCATATCATGGAAAGACCTAGTGAATTAGGCCTCTTTTACAAAGGAAGTACCCTTCAAACTTCTCCAATCACTCTTAAACCCTAGGGAAAAAATTTATATGTCCTCAAACCACCAAAACCACAAAAAAATCCCACTTTTATGGACCATCACATGGAAAATCAGAAAACCCCTATTTTATGTGCAAATATTGAGGGTTTATTGAATCTACTATGTCCACAACCTTATAGGACCTACAACCAACTCAAACACTATTTTTTAACCTTCCTCATACTTAAATTTTTTAAAAAATAGGACTCATATAGATTTTGAGAAACCCTAGCTTGAAACCTTTTTATTTACATGCATTTCTCCATACAACTCTCAAGAACAGCAGGTATATTCTCTTTATTCTTTTCCTATGCTCTATTCATGCATCCTATATGTAAAAAAAACTCCATAGGGCTCCTTACACAAGTCATAGTGGCCACATAAAGTGTAAGGGCCCTTTACTTCATCTTTAACTCACAAAACCCTCAAAAATAGGGTATGCAAGCTGTGTACAGGGAAACACTTTAACGAGGCTTCAGGACTTCTATTAAACCTTCAAACCAGGTAAATTTCAATGCCAATACAGTGCTCCAAGAGAAAAAAATAAGGTTACATATCACAAGTTAGTATGTACAACCTATGCAAGCCTACAAATTAGAGGAAAACACAAAAATTTGAAAAGAAACTCAAAATTTTTATTGTCAAGACCTTGGATTTCATACCAACAACCTTACAAATGATGTCTTCTTTCCTTTTTAAAGGTCTTTCACCTCAACCATCACTCAACCACCTTTGCAACCAAATTTTGAACTACTTATGACCATTGGAGCTTAATTCCACTATTTCATACTTCTAATGACAACTTCATTATATATTTTGCAATGTTTTCTTGTTTGACCCTTCTAAGCACCTAAACTATTTCAATGGGTCTAATGAGATATTATTCATTTAAGAACCATGACTTGTGCAAGAAAACTACCTAATACCTATCTTGACACCACCTTGACAACTTTGACACTCCTTTTCATTTGATTTACAATCATTACAAAGTGAATACAATGGCCTTTCAAAGTTGACTAAGGATCACAAAATGGTCACTTAGGACTTTATTTGTACTTATAGACTCAAAACAAAATCCATATCAACACTGCCTATCAAAATAATTCAAGAAAATAGAGAGGGAGTGGGTGCTCCTACACCAATCTGCTTGCTCAAGAATATATGTCAGTGGAAGACCAAATTCTATAAGAATGAGGACTCAACTAACTTATGTCAAAGAGGTCGAAACTATGAAAACAAAAGGCCATTCACCAAAATCAGAAATAGAAAGGGGTTGTTCTACCTTTCCTCAATCAATCATGATCCGTCAAAGGGCTGCCCCATCAAATTAGGAGGTAGCTAAGCTATCTCACAATGGTGCAAATATGTAAACGAGGCTTGTTTGATTGATTAAAGGAATATTATTGATCCATTAGATGAAAGGCAACCTTCAAGTAGTCCTAGCTACAGTAAAAGAGCAATCAACTAAATGCCAAAACTGCTATAGCACCTGGGCACTACAAGACAAAATAGGAATGAAACAAATGATGTATTTTAAATTCCTTTATAATGGGGGGTAGGTGAAACCTTAACTTGCAATGAATCTGAGCCACTCATTGTAAATTAATCCTAGCCGTTCATTTGGGCTTTGGAAAACTATAAATAGGGGCTTTCCCCTCATTTGTAAATGGTTGGAGAATTGGTGTAAAGGAATTCTACAACAATAGAAAGCAACATTGCATGATTTATGGATATTTATTTTGAACTTATTCATTATGCATGCATGGTTCTACTTCCATGCTAGCTTTAGTTGTTAGTTTCTTGAGTGGAAGTGATAATGGTGTTTGCTGTTACAGTATTTGATGAATTTCCAACTCATATTTTTTGTGGTTTGTTGATGATGAATCACTTTGTAAAGCTAGTCTAAGCTTCCTTACTTCATTGTTGCAATGTAGTTCAATTGTATGTTCATGATGTGTGTGTGCAATCTGAAAATATGAAGCCCTTAGAAGATTGCACTGGTTTTGTGTAACTATAGGATCCTCATAGCCAAGCAAAACCTAGTTTAGGAAGTTTGTCTACTATAGCAGCCTCCATGACCACTATTCATTCATAGTTCCAGGTCTAGGAACTTACTCTCTTCCCTGCCCTTTTGACCTTTTTTTTATAGTGACTTTGAACAAGGTTTATTGCACATTGTAAAGCCAAATCTGATGATGGAATAGGAGTTCTAGATTACTGTTTTGAACCTGCAACAATTGCACATTAATTTCACACTCTAAGAACTTCATTTGCAAACCCAACTTCCCCCACTTTGTAACTCATTTGTAAGTCCGCCCTGTGATTATCAACAAATCACATGAACAACTAAGATATTCCAAGCACTGTCAAGACCTGGCATTAGAGACCTTGGGATAGTGTTCTGCAATTTGATTGTGGAAGATTTTCTTTCAAGAGAGGTGATGCACCTATGCATTACTTGTATTGAGAAGTGCATAAAAAACCCATCAACAGATAATATAATGGTTTTTGTGTGAAAAAAGGTAAATGAATTGTCTATGAGACGTGGTGTTTATTTTAATGCATCTTCAAATTATTATCCTCAAGGAAATGGACTAGCTAAGCCCACAAACAAGAACTTAATTAGAATTATTAAGACGACAATTGGTACAACTAGAAATCTTGGCACACTAAGTTGAAATATTCCCTATGGGTTGATAGGATAACCCCCAAAAGATCAATTAGAAATGCCATACATGTTGGTTTATGGAAAATAATCAAGGATTCCCATATCTACTAAAATTCTAGCCCTTGATTTGGTTAATAAGCTAGAAATGATGGAAGAAGACCTAATTACAATCAGGTTTGTACAATTGATAAAGTTAGAGGAAATAAGGAATCAAGATACAAGGATAATAGAGCTTCACCAAGCTCAAATTAAGAGGTCCTTTGAAAAAAGAGCAACCCCAAGAGAATTCAAATAGGGAGATTTTATCCTCAAGTGAGATGAATTAAAGAGTAGACCTGTAAAGCACACTAAATTTTATTCAATGTGGAGTAGTACTTACATGATTTTTAAGTGTTACAAACAACATAATGCATTTTAGTTGTCCAAGTTGGATGAAGAGGAGCTACCTATCCCAATCAATGGGATAAACCTCAAGCATTGCTACTAAGCTAATGATCTATTTTGTATATATTAGTGCAGTGTAGAAAAATGTAACCCTTTGCATTTTCTCACTTGTTTGGTCCCTCCTAATTTAAATTGGACTTAAATAATGCCTTAATTTAGTGTTGTTAAATGTACCTCTTTACAATTAAACATTTATTTAGGCCCTCTTAATTAATTGAGCTTAATTATGCCTAAATTGGCCCTTTAATTCATTTTCAAGCCTAATTAATAGCATTTTTTGAAGGGGAAACCTAACAATAATTAATTCCTAAACATAACACTTTACATTGAGCAATGTGTGTTCCAGGTTTATGGACATGGGACCCATTCACCCATGGGTGAATGGGTCCTCCCTAAACCTTTGGACCTAAATTTAAATTATTCTTTTGGAAGTATTTTAATGATTTCAATTCTATAATTCAATATTGGCTTGTGATATTTGAATTTCAGAAAATTTAGGATAGATACCTATAAATACAAGGTTATTTCACTAAGTTTCACCTAGAGTTTTTATGCAAGAAGTCTTAAAGAAAATTTTATGATCAAGGGCATCCAAGAGAAAATATATTGGAGATTTATTGTGACATTTAAAATCTATTCATCATGTCAAAGTTTTCTTGCATCATGCATGTTTTTGGAGCTAACATTGTGATGTAGGTTTTATGATCAAGTCAAGCATTCAAAGTATCATTCTAGGAAAGATTCAAGTGCCAAGATTCACATCCAATTCAACCATCTCATGCAAGTTACAAACTTCCTAAGATCTCCATTTTCAAGTTTTCATTCAAGTATTTGTTGAGTGGTAACATAGCTTTGCTCATTCTTCATTCCCTCTTTCATGTTTCATTTCAATTCAAGGTTTAATTTCCAAAATGGGGTTTGACCAAGACAAACCCCTATTCACCCAAAATAAACATTTTTCTCTCATGTTTGTGATTGCAAATTTAGGTTGAAGAAGACTTGAAGACCTTTTGAAGAGAAAGATTTACAAAGTTTTCAGAGTTGTCAAATTTATCATCAAATTGTGGAATCTCACCTATAGATCAGATTTTTGACTTTTCAACATTGAAACCTAGACAAATAAGAGGCTGCAGATCTGCACTCGAGGCTCTCAAAAGATTGTTGCAATCCCTAAACTTGGACCCATTCGTCCATGGGTGAATGAGTCCCAAATCAACTTCTAAAAAAGTCTTTTGGTGATTGGTACACAAATCTCTTCCCTTCTCAAATCTACATTTTATTTACTGGTTCTACAAATATTGAGTTTAATAATACTGTTTCAAGTGTTATATTGCATTTTGGTGTTGATTTTCTATTTTTAGTTTTTCTCCCCAAAGTGTTGTTTGACCTTTGCCCCCATTCTTTAGTCATAAGGAAATTTGAATATTCTCTCTTTGATTTGATTCAACTAAGGGTTGATAATCAATTCATTGTGTGAATCTCATTTCCTAATGAAATAGTGGAAAATAGGTATTTTACCCCCTCATTTTAACATCTTGAACACCTATTTTTTGTTGTTTCATTTTAGTGAACCTCACTTTTCAACATCATATCTTGTTGATTTGGAGTCCATTTTCAGCCCTATATCTAGTTCTTGCATTCATTTGCATTGCATTACATTGATTTGTATATCATTTAGGGTTGTTCTCTTGCATTAGTTTGCATCTTGTTTAGGGTTTTGGGTTTGCATTTTTTCATCCTTTAAAATTTGAAAAATTCAAAGATATCAGTCATTTTGCATAGTATTTACATTGCATCATCATTCATTTAAATTTTAAAATTGAATCAATAGTGAATCTCAAATTAGGTCTTTTTGCTTGCCATTTAAAACTAGTTTACACTTGCATTTAGACCTCATTTTACAAAAAATTGAAACTGTAACTCACTATTTGAAACTAGAATCTAAAAACCATACAAATCATCTCAAAAACTTACAAATTTATTTTTCAAAACCTTGAAGTGATACCCATTCACCCATGGGCAAATGAGTTCCTGATCAGGGATTTTCCTGAAATTCTGAGTATTAAAACTGTCGAATATGCTTTTTGTGTAATTTCTTTATTCAATTTGTTGTTTGAGTTTTTTGAGTTTTTGTTATTTTAAATTGTTCATATTAAGCATAATTGGTAAAAACCAGTGCATTGTTTGAATTCAAAATCACATGTAAAAGACATCATTTTCAGGTTTTTGTATAGAATAATTAAAAAGTTATAGGAAATTTCATTACATTTTACCTCTTATCTATTTTGGGTGCACCTTGGTTTTGTGAAACTCATATGAGCTTCACAACTTGGTTTCTTATTTCCAATATTTTCATGAGATGTAGTTTAAGACTCATGTCATCCTGCGATACACCATTCGCCGTGGACCTTGGGTTTTCTAACTCTTTCACTCATAGTGTTGACACTAGTCAACCAACCATGGATCATACCCTTAACACTTCATTTCCCATGAATTCCCTACCTACACCTAATGTGACTAATGTTGATACAATGATTGGTAATTTCCATCATGAAAACCTTAGAAGAATGGATGAAGAGTTAGAGAAATTGCAAGACTTTTTCAGTTCTACATCCATCGCTGGTAATGCTATTCCTATGATATAAAACATAAGAGACTTAATTAAAAATAAAGAAGGAATGAAAATGTTGCTTAGCCTTAATCACATCATGCAAAATCATATAAGAAATAAAGAGAAGAACTCTATAAATCATTCAGTCAACTTCATCAAAGTTTAACCTCATAAGGGCCTAACTAAGATGTCGTTTGACATTGATTTCTCACAACATGACATAATTAGACATGCACCCAATGTTAATCTTTACATAGCTAGAAGAATGAATGACAAGCCTACTAATGGGATATTAATTGATCTCTTTTGTGTAGAGAATGTGATCATCAAAGAATTATTATTTGTGCATGAACTTTACCAAGATACTTATGAAAAACCAAAAGCATGGATCAAAACACATAATGGATTTTCTTTCCCTATGATAGCTTCGACAACTATTCCTTTGAAAGTTGTCCACCGAAAACATTAAGTGTCTCATTTTACATCATCCAGTGCTCAGAACAATTTTGTGTGAAGTTAGGCTATCCATGGCTTCACTCCATGAATGTTGTCTCGTCGATTGTGCATAAATGCTTAAAATTTCCATTTGGTGATGAGATCTTTACTATGCATCATAGTGGATTTAATCCAGTGTCTTCTTATGTGAATTTCTCATTGGATTTATTTTAGCCCAAACCTATGGAACCTATTAGGTGTCACGAGGACTTATTTTTCAAATCCTATCAAAATTTGAAGGCAAAGCACATAAAAAAATTATCCATTACCAATATGCCTCAACCCATGATTGAGCCTCCTATCCTTGATGAGACTATGATTGAACCAAAATACCTTACAAGTAACCAAGATAAAAACATAGCAAATCATCCACCCATTTCCTATAAGAGACCGTGAGATAACTAAATAAGTCCCATTGCGCCTCCTAAAATCAAATAAGTTTACAAAGCCAAAGAGAAAGTGGTTGAATAACCTCCCATGGTTCTTTCCATTCCTCCCTTAAGGGAAGAGAAGAAATCTATGGTTGATAAACCTGCTTCTACACAATTACAACTTGAAAATTAAACAAGAAGGAATCAAAATGTTAGAGAGCATAGGCATATATATTACCTGTTTGTTACAAGAAAAAGGTGAAAAGAACAACATAGAAAATCAAAATCCAAACTTACCTCAAGCAATTCATAATTATTCTCCACCTTTTCCGAAACGAGAAACTTCTACACCTCGAACACAACAAGAACAAGCACCTTCCATGGATATTATCATTAGAACTTTTGTTGTGATAAACTTAGATGATGATAATGGAACTGCTAAAATTGATGAGGAAGTACATAAAGAGTTAAATTTATTGTTTTCCTCTTCCATGAGCTTAAATGATAACAATCATGATGGTCCTCCTAAAAAGAGTGATTCACCACATGTTGAACTTGGCGCTTGTTCTATTTTGACACTTGATATTGTCCCTTTGGCTAGTTGTTTTCCTTTCACATATGATGAAAAATATTGGGATGTAGATGACCTAATATAGGTTGACTCACATGTGCCTTACTAGTATGTTCTTCATTTTCTTTTCATGCTCTTTATGTGGTTGCATGTGTGTAATGTGATCTCGCTTACTGATTTGTTTGATGTGTCTCCATGTTCATTCTTCTATATGTCATAATCATTTATCTTTTTTTTTGTCTTGTGTTTTCCTTTTGGGGATGACACAAGGCATTGAGACATTTAGGTCTCTTCCATGTTGACCCAAAAGGCTTTTACATTTATTTTTGCTCTCTAGGTGTCATTATTTTTATTTTATAAGATATTTGGGGAATGATGATGTTTTCAAGCTCTATAATATCATTTTAGCAAAGACATATGCTGCCCTCAAATCTGTAGATCCCTTATGTGATTTTGGGATTTCATTTTGGGGGCAACCCCTCCTCTTTTTCATGATGTAGCTTCATTTGGAAACATATGACTTGGCGTAGGGATTTCCAAATAAACTCTCATGTCTTCTTTATTGTTAGCATTTATCATTTGATACTTTAAAGTAATTGCTCACAACATGGTGCTAGCAATTTCTTTAAAGTGGGGGCATACATTGGCATTATCTTTTTTTTTTAAGCGAAAGGCAAGAAGCTTGCGTATATATTAATATAATATAATAAATTTACAAAATTGAATAACATTGGCTCTTTCTAGAAAAAATTTAAAACATAAAAGCTTCCACATGAGAATTCACAACCCCCATTTAAACTAAACCATATTTACCCTAATCATGACCCTAAACAACCTAGATTACATATGTAATTATGTCACTCCTGATTATACAAAGATCACATAATTGTAGATACCCAACATCACCTAACCAAAAACCTTCTATGCCCAAATAGTTTATGTGCAAAACACTAAAAAACCCTTGATAAAAAAACTACATACCCCAAACTAACTAAGATTTGGATATAGAGACTAACTAAGCTTTGGGTATACCCCAGACTAACTACATACATTGACATTATCATTTTGGATATCTTGGACTATTCTTATGTTTTATTGTGTGGTCTTCTTACTTCTTGTGATGTGTCTTCTTCTTGGTGGTGTCATTGGGTTTGATGTACTCCAAGAGTGTAACATTTCTTGGCATACAACTTTACTCTTAGTGGTGATGCTATGCATTGCATTCCCTAAGTTGTGAATATTTTATCCTAGAATTGTCCTCTCTTGGAGACATTAGGCATGATGTTCCTTAAGAGGTGGCCTTACATGAACTAATCAAAACTCCTTTGAACATGTCTTATCCTATTTGCATTTTTTTCATAAGTGTTTAGCAGAGCACAACTTTCTAACCTTATGAAGCTCAAAGTTACAACCCTTTTTCATGGCCACCAATCATAACACTCTTTGCTTGCCTATGGAGCCTTGTTTTGTTCATAAATTTTTAGCATAACACAACTTGTTAGGCCTTATGAAGCTCAAATTTTTTATTGTGTGGTGCCTTATTAAAGTTATCAAAGGTATAACTTTGGTATGGTGTGAGAGCCTAATAATATTCTCTACTTTTCCACCTTTGGAGGCTCACCTAGTGGACAACAAAATTCACTAGCTCGTGTGAGTGTGCATTGTTGTTTGCATAGTGAACAATGAGTTCCACTTGTAAATGTCTTTGGAAAAATAGTTGAGGTGTGTTCCACATCGTGTTGGATAGTCGAGGATTGATCCTTTCCCTTTTTCATTTATTTTCCTTTTTCTCTTTCTTTGAGTCTTTGGCATTGTATGATTGAGTATCTTGTCATTGTTGCATACATATATATGATTAACATAGGCATGTATCTCCTTATTCCTTTGTTAGTTTTTCCATGAGATCTTATCTCTTGGAGGATTGATCAACTTCCTTGATCTTTGTCATCTTATCTTTCCAATAATTATACAATTAGACCTCTCTTGATTTTCTACTTTAGTGTGAGTTTGACACAGGGTCATCCTCTCACTAAATTGGGGGCTAAATGTAGTGTAGAAAAATGTAACCCTCTACATTTTCTCACTTGTTCGGCCCCTCCTAATTTTAATTGGAATGAATAA
Source organism: Sequoia sempervirens (assembly GCA_007258455.2). Classification (NCBI taxonomy): domain Eukaryota; kingdom Viridiplantae; phylum Streptophyta; class Pinopsida; order Cupressales; family Cupressaceae; genus Sequoia; species Sequoia sempervirens. Next base: position 110,336,549 of record VDFB02105785.1, read on the forward strand.
TGCCTTAATTTAGTGTTGTTAAATGTACCTCTTTACATTTACACACTTATTTAGGCCCTCTTACTTAATTGAGCTTAATTATGCCTTAATTGGATCTTTAATTCATTTACAAGCCTAATTAATTGTATTTTTCGAAGGGGAAACCTGACAATAATTAATGCCTAAACATAACACTTTACATCAAGAGCAATGTGTGTTCCAAGTTTATGGACCTGAGACCCATTCACCCATGGGTGAATGGGTCCTCCCTAAACTTTTGGACCTAAATTTAAATTATATTTTTGGTAGTATTTTAATGATTTGAAATCTATAATTCAATGCCAGCTTGTGATATTTGAATTTTAGGAAATTAAGGATATGTACCTATAAATACAAGGTCATTTCACTAAGTTTCACCTAGAGTTTTTATGCAATCATTCCTAAATCAAAGTTCATGATCAAGGGAATTCAAGAGCAAATATATCAAATATTTATTACAGCATTCAAGATCTATTCATCATGTCAAAGTCTTCATGCATCATGCATGTTTTTGGAGCTAACATTGTGATGCATTTTTCATGATCAAGTCAAGCATTCAAAGTATCATTCCAAGCAAGATTCAAGTGTTAAAATCCACATCCAATTCAGCCATCTCATGCAAGTTGTAGCCTTCCTAAGATCTCCATTTTCAAGTTTTCATTCAAGGGTTTGTTGAGCGGCAACATATCTTTGTTCATTTTTCATTCCCTCTTTCATGTTTCATTCCAATTCAAGGTTTGATTACCAAAATGGGGTTTGACCAAGGAAAATCCCTATTCACACAAAAAAAAAATTCTCTCTTGTGTTTGTGATTGTAGATTTAGGTTGAAGAAGACTTTAAGACATTTTGAAGAGCAAGATTGACAAAGTTGTCAAAGTTGTCATCAAGTCATGGAATCTCACCTATGGATTGAATTTCTAACTTTTTGGCACTAAAACTTGGACAAATCAAAGGCTTCAGATTTGCACTAGAGGCTCTCATGGATTGTTGCAATCCATAAGCTTGGACTCATTCACCCATGGGAAAATGAGTCCCAAATCAATTTCTAAAAAATCTCTTTTGGTGACTGGTACACAAGTCTCCGCCCTTCTCAGATCTGCATTCTATTTACTAGTTTTTCAAATATTGAGTTTAACATTGCCATTTCAACTGTTAGACTACATTTTGGTGTTGATTTGCTATTTTTAGTTTTTCTCCCCAAAATGTTGTTTGACCTTGACCCTTGTCCTTTAGTCTTAAGGAAATATGAATATTCTCACTTTGATTTGGTTCACCCAAGGGTTGATAATCAATTCATTGTGTGGATCTCATTTCCTAATGAAATAGTGGAAAATAGGTATCTTACCCCCTCATTTTAACATCTCCCCTCACCTATTTTTCATTGTTTCAATTAGGATAGCTTTTTTCAAGTTAACAAGTGTTGTTGCATAATGTTGCTTGTTTATCTTTCCTCCAAGTGATAATGCACAAGTAGCCATGTGATAATTTGAGTTTTCTTTAGAGTAGTTTTCTATTTAGTCCTTATTATGTTTGTTGTCTTAAGGTGTTAATCTTGTTTTTCAGGTTTGGTATTTTAGTTTGTTTCAGACCCTTGACTATGTACCCAATAAATTCCTAAGGCTTCTAGGTTCCCATGTTTAGTAGACAAACATCTCATAGAATTTTCCAAATATGTTGACACTTTGTGCCACCCTTGTTATCCCATTATTGATAGCTGATTTGAGAGGTCTTTGTGGGTATTTGGGTTGGTTATATTTATGTGTTAAGATCTTCCTTTTCTTTCCCCTTAGTTATCTACCAAAGTTCAAACCCAAAAATGATTATGTTATGAAATTTTGAGCTTGCCATCTTGTAAAGTATCCAAATGGGTACCATATTCCAAAACTTGAGAAAATTTTGAGCAAAAAATACCAAGTTATGTAGTTGTAGGTTTTTCTGCCTAAAGTGGATTTGTGCAGATTTTAGTTCCATTCAAATATTTTCCAAAATATTGTAGTTCCTCATGTCAGTTATTTGTTTGAGAGGGGAAGATGAGTTAGGTTTTCCCACAATGAGGAAAAATTGCAAAAAACGGTTAAGTGTAGATTTGTAGGAAGATAGAGGCCATCTTTTCACATGGTTCAATTGTGGGTCAGAAACCCACAAGTGTATGTTGGAGGAACTTTCAAGTGCATGTGTATTTTCAAAAAATTTAAAGTGAAGTGGTTCTTTAAAGATCCAATTCATATGGTTTTTCTTGCAAGGTTCAATTCAAATGTTTTTTCCCTTGGAGAAGATGAAATCCAAAAAAAATGTTTGATTATAACTTTGCAGGAATATAGAAGCCATCTTCTTGCATGATCTGGATGGAGGGTAAAATATTGAAAAGTATATATTTGTGGATGTTTCAAGTTCATTGGTTTTTCCTAGAAGCCTTCAAGTGCAAGTTGTAGTTTGAATGAGTTTTTTTGCAAGGCGTAATTCATATTTTTTTTGCAAGGATAGAATGAAACCCAATTTTCTGCATTGTGAGAATCATATGTCCAAGTGAATTGGAGGTATTTTTCATTTAAATTGAATTGGACCAAAGGTGTAGATATAGATGGATTTCTCGCAAGTGTAGATGACCTAGTTTTTTTACAAGGGTGCAAAGGTCCAAAAATAGTCTAAGTTTAATTTTTATGAGAAGTTGGAGACAAACTTTATGCATCCTAATGCCAATGAATTTCCCACATTTAGATGAATCTTTTTTCACATGTGTAGATGGAGTTCAATTTTCCATATTTTTGGGAATTAGGAAACCAATTGGTTTACGAGTTTTCCCTTTGGAACTAGACATCATTCAAATTCAGTTGTAGATGGAGGTTCCACAAGGATCTAAATGAGGCTTGATTTCCTACCAAAGCATGTTGAAATCAAAAGATTAGTGAAGTATAAATTTGTGGGAAGATGACCTCCATATTTTTTCCATGGTTGCTAATGGATTTCTTTCCTAGAGTAGTTAAAAACCAATCTTCCACTTTTGTAAGAATTTATCACCCAAGTGAGTTTATAGGGATTTATTGGTGAACTAGACATCATCCAAGGGTGCAATTGCCATCCAAAATTTCACAAGTTGTTGATAGGTTCCAAAATATCACAAGTGGATATTTTACAAAACTTTTCCACATGAACTCAACTAAACCTAGTAGTTTTGGTATCAATAGATTTTACGCTTGGGCATGTTAGTAATCAATTCTTTTCTTTTTGTAAAAAACTCACATCTATGTACTTTTGTGGGGGTTTCTTATTGAACCTTATATTATTTGAAAGGTGTGAATGAAGGTGTGTCTTCCACATGGTTCAGTTAGAGGTTTTTTATTCCAAGTCCAAATGATATGGGCTTGATGTGAACTTGGTGAGGCTTTCCAAATCACACATGAACCTAATGGGGGTCAGATTCCTATTGATACGAATGGGCTTTTTTTCCCATGACAAACAAAAATAAGGACTCAATTAAGGAAGTAAAAAATGTAGGCTACCATGGGGTTCTATGGGAGAGGCGAATGACACCAAATGTTCACATAGTGTCATTTTGCAAGGGACAAACACTTAAAACTCACCATCAATGTTCAAATAATTTGAAAACTACCCAATATTATCCATGAAGGCCCCATAATTGTTTTTTAATGCTAAAAAAATACTCCACCTAGATTTTCTCAAGTCTGCAATCCTCTCATGGATCCCTAGAGAAAGGAAGGTTCCTTTAATGGTACCAATTCCCTACAAATCAAGAATCCATTGCACAATATTCTTTGATCTTTCTACAAAACATTTTTTATCATCTCAAATATTCATGGGTTCTTTTTCAATGGATTTCATGGGAGATTTCACACTAAATCTTTCATGCCATCAATGCTCAGCCACATTGACATCGTCAAGAATGTCCCTTGTCTTTAGACCAAATTTGATTTGCCAGGAATTTTTTCTCACAAATTCTCTTTAGGTAGTTAAGGTTAGGGATTTACAAAATATTTTTTTTATTATGCTTCAATATAAAGAAACTTATTTACTCTTTACAATGGCTCTTCTTCTTCTATTTCTCTAGCAGACTTATGTGGTTTTTTATATTTTTTGTAACAGGAAGCAATGCTTCAAGCCTCTAATTAATGCAAATATGTATATTTTTAGCTCTATTTAACTCTATTTATCTTGTGCACATTCCTTGCCTTCATTTATGAGTGTATGTTCTCTCTTATTTGGGCTTGTATGCTAGATGTTAATAACTATTTGTAGAGTTAGCTATGGAATGTTTCTTCCTTCCTAACATCTATGAAACTCTAACCTTTACATAAGCTCATAAAGGTTAGTAGAACTAAAGATTGTGTGAGTTTCTTTATTTTTTATTTCTTCTTTGTGTTGTAAAAAAAAACAACCACTCTATATATCTAGTGTATTACCTATTTTAGGATTTAGATTTTAGTTTTATGTTAAGTTTGTCTCCTTTTCCTTGTGAAGTATTAGAATAGATTAATTTAAGTGAGGCATCAAGGGAACCAAACCTATTCAAAGATTCTCTTGATCTATAGGAAAACCACAAGCCTCAAGATGTTTGCATTCTTTTCAACTGGGGAGAGAGTCAAAGTATCACTCTCTCTAGGGTGGATTCAACATTGACAACAAGAACACCACAAATATTACATAATTACTCAAAAAAAATCACATTGGTTCCATAAATTAATGCTTGAGATTAAGTAGTAGACATGCCAAGTTGAATTTATTAACACAACATGGTGGTAGTGCCTGACCCATGAAAATTTTCTCTCCCAATTCAAATGGGAAAAATTATTTTTTCTATTAATTTTATGGATATTAAGCTTAGCATTGTGTGGGAGAAATACTAACACTTATACTGTAATTGAATTAGTTTTTAATAGTTTGCACATTTATTACTTTAAACCTTTTGTTGTCAACCTTTTGCATATACATCAAACATGTCTATTTAGGGAGGTGACAATAGGCAGTTGATAAGGGCCATACCGCCAAAAAACCCACATAAATCACAACAAAAAATACCAACATAGAAGATGCGAGACAAAAAATGACTCACTTTCAATTATTTTCAGAAAATGAAATTACAGATTCATAGATTACATGCTACAGTCTAATGGGCTTGATTCATTACAACAAAATCAACTCTGAAAATAAAATCTACTATTTGGAGGCACAATCTGCACTATCGGGGCCACCTTCTACAATCACCACTTAACCCTTTTTATTTTCCCTAATAACTGCCCTAGAATGTTCTAGAAAGTTCAAATTTCCCCTTTTGTCTTGGCGCCAAAATTCCCACTATTTTTCAGTTCTGCTCCTTGGGGTAAATTTTCATGTCCATACAAGCCTATTTAGGCTGACTTAATAAAAATAGTAAGTGCCCATTTTTCACTATTTTTGATGCCTGACTGTCTTACACCCTTTAAGTGTCATCATGGGACTCAAAAAAACTAAAGAAAATAAAGATTTTTTTTTTGGGTGATGCAAGATTGCCCTACATTGTTGGATGCTCTTGCATCAGCAGTAAATATAATTTCATCTATATACAATGAAATCTACCAACTTGCATTATTCTTGCTCATGAATTTTCCTTCTATTTGCACAAAATAGTTGAGCTTAATTGTTTGTTTCAATTGAATAGAGTACTCACTTGACAAGAAGTTTGTATGTCTTATTGTAACTCTTTTAATAGGACTAGTGCAAAAATTTGAGTCACAAACAAATGAGAAATAATTCAACCACATTGGGAAGTGTAAAATTTTGATTACTTAACTTCTCATTGTACAAAACCCCTTGACTATTCATTTCATCCAAACAAAATACTCACTTGGTAAGTAGTTTGTATATTTTATTGTAACTCTCTTTTAAGGCATTATAATAATATATTATTTTTATCTCCATTTGCTTCAAATCAAAAGTTTAGACAATATTCTTTGTTAAATGAACAATTTTTTCGGGTTCATTAATGAAAACATTTTCTTAAAGAAGAAAAAAGTTCAAAAATTTATTTTTGTTCTTTCAAATTTGTAAAATGTGGATAACAACTCCTACAATGTTTACCATTATATATTAATTAATGGTACTTATGATACATATTTTTTCTCTTTTCAAATGGTGAGATCAATTTTTTTGTTAATCTTAAGTAGCACAAGAAACTATTGTACATATCTATTAGGAATGCAACATAGTGGAAACTAACTCTCTTAATTGCAACAACACTCTCTGGGTCTATTCTTATCCTTTATTTTGATACAATGTGTCATAGAAACTTTCCTTCTATAACCCAAAATACATATTTCTTAGGGTTAAGAGGTATACCATATTCAAGATCCCTAGAAAATATATGTTCAAGATGCATGCAATGATCTTCTGGCTTTTTGGAAAAGTAATCATCTTGATAGAATACCATTATTATATCAAGAAGATTTGAGAATGCAACATCCATTGATCTATAAAATGTTACCCCATCATTAGTCAAGCTAAAAAGCATCCTGACATATACATATGTTCCCCATGGTGTGGTAAATGTAGTCTTGTACTGTTTTGATTCTTTCACTTTTACCTAGATGTATCTTGATAATCCATCCATCATAGACAACAACTCACAACTAGTCACTTTCCACAACATTGCTTCTAATCACTTAATGAAGACACATTTAGATTTATGAAATATACGCAGTTTAATGTATATATTCTTCTTTCTCATTGGCACTAAGTTAGAAACCCAATTAGAAATTTTGACGGGCTTGATGATTCCTCCATCCCTAAGTTTCATTAAATCTTTTTGCATTTAGGTGCTAGTGTAGGGTTGATTGGTCTCTACTTTTTCTTGAAGGGTTTAGCATTAAACTTTAGATGTACTTCATATTGGAATAAGTCCTCTTTGTATGCCTTCAGATCATCATATGACCAAACAAACACATGCTTGTATTTCCTAAGTAAAGAGATGAGCATAGTTCTATTTTTTGGGTTTAGTCTTTTCCCAATATGTACATTTTTGGGTAAAAATCTTGCACCCATGTTTATTTCTTCTAGGTCTTGGTTATGTATTGGGGTTGGATTTGCATTAAACTTATCAACATTGTTAAAGAACCATTCCGAAGCTACTAACCCTTTTGGGATTTTATTTGTTTTTAACTGAATAATATCATTTCCAAAAATAATTTTCCTTCCATTAAAAATTTCAACAAAACCCTAGAGATAAATTCACTCACTATGGTATTCATCTACACATTGTAGAAATTTCAATAAATCTTGATCATCATTGAATACCTACCAGTTGCAATTATTATCTGGAACATAAGGTATTATTTTCACTTCAACATTAGATATTCGAACAAAATTTATATTAGGTCTAAGGGAAATTTTGGCAAGGAGATCTTCCATCGTATTCTTAGACCGTTCCATCCAATCTTTAGAAAAAGCATCAAACATTTCAATGGAATCCTAGGGATAAACCTTATATTACTTTAGTATTTTATATTTAGGAACATATTTGGCTCTAACTTGGGACACTACTAACTCATATTCCCTTATAACCCTAAGCTTCTTGATGTAATGTTTGATAGCCATATTCAATCCTAACAATATACCTCATACTCTGCAACATTATTAGTGCATTAAAATTTTAGAGAGAATGAGTACTTATAGGATTCACCTTTTGGTGATATAATAATCATCCCAACACTTGATCCTTCCTTTAAACATGCTACATCAATGTACATGGACCATAAATCATCTTTTTGAAAATTTTCTTTTATTTCTTGAGCTATTGGTGCAACTCTGTCTTTCCTAGATTAAGAATCTTCAACTCTAAAGTTGTCAATATCAATATTATTAAATATTACTTCTTCATCTGTCTGTAGATCTTTAACAAGAGTAGGAGATATTTTTTCTCTATTTATTTTTACATTATTTCCATTGATAGGGATCATGGCATATGATAAATCCAATTGCATGCTTCCATCAACTGTTACAAATCACTTTATTGATAGTAACATCCCATATTGAGGTGGGATGTCAACTACTATGACATTAATCATGAATTATTTCTTAGGGAAAGAAAAAAGTCTAAATTGCACATCCTTCATGATTCCCATAACTATAAATTCCTTGTAATCCATAACAAAGCATTTAGAATATGCTTTACTAACATGAAATCCTAGTAATTTCATGATTGCAAAAGGTATGACATTAGTGGAAGCTTTGAAATCTATCATGCAATTTTTGATCAATTTATCATTTATCTATAAAGTAACATAGAAAGGATCTACTTGAGTAGGGAACTTTGTCAAAGTTGTGCCTAGATATACCTCATTACTTCATTGTTGAATTCGGCATGTTCAACTTTATTTAATTGTCTTTTACCCTTTTCAGGTAGGGTGGTGACCTTCTTGTTCTCAGAAGCTATAGTTGCACCATTGATAAGGGCAACTACCTTCTTTTTGTGTTCCTCTATTCTCATCATTTATAGAAAATGAATACACACTGTGATTTGTGACAAAACTTGAGCTATGTCCACAAAGATGTATTTAGGAATACCATAATTATGATTAGTTAGTATGACTTGAATACTGACCTTTTCATATTTTTTTGTACCTCAATTCCTTGAGTACACTAGACAATTGATTTTTCTTTATTTTCCTTCATCTTCTCATATTTATCCTTCAAAATAGGAGACACAATTTTATTTACATGTCTTTCAATACCTTTTCCTTTGTTTTATGTGTTCCTATCTTTCATCTCAATATTTTCTTTCTGCTTGATGGGAAATTGGTCCTTCACCTCATTTTTGTTCTCCTTTTTGAAGATGCTTCCTGCTCTCCCTTGATAATTATTAATTTCTCTATTTCTCAACTTTCAATTACTCTTAACTTGAGCAATGAAAACAATAATCAATTCTCTAATTTCTTCATTTGAAAGTCTTCTCAATCTAATATCAGATTTGCATGTTTCAACATTATGCAAACCATCATGTTCTTATTTTTCATTATAAAAAAAATTGTTGATGATATTCATGATTCTAGCATCTTTTGTCATGAACATATCTTTCAGTATATAGTTCATTAGGAGAATATTCTTCACTTGTTGAGCAGAGTCTGGTTAACATCATATTAACATCATTATTTTCATCATGATGATTTTCACAATCATCATAAGGATTAGGATGATCTTCAAAAGATTGTGCAACCTTGCACTATTGAGGAGAGTGAGGTAATTGGCAAGCCATGCACCATTGGTTATGTTGATGGGTGTTTTTGCACTTCTGAACACAAAAAGAACATAAATGTTCTATCTCTCTTGAAAGCTAATCATCCTCAACTAAGTTCTAGAAAATACCCCAAGGTATCTCAGATGCCAGGTCATGAAAATTCATAAATAACTTAGTTGTTGATGTGTGATTTGTTGGTAATCACAAGGGGCCTTTATGGTTCACAAAGCATAGAATTTTTAGTTCTGTGATGAAGTTTCAAAATTTTGGAAATAATAGACTATAGCAGAAAATTTTAGAACAACAGTTTGAAACTCATTTTGTTCATTAGATTTAACATTATAGTGATGTTGGAAACTTAACTTTAACTCATATTTTAAAGAAAGAACAAAATATTTAAGGGTTTAGAAGTTATCCTAATTCTGAAATTATGAACAACAACAACAACAATGGCTAGTATTACAGTAGAAAGGCTCCTAAAAAACCAAGTTTTGCTTAACCAAGAGTAATCTACAGTATCACAAAACTAGTGCCATCTTCTAAGGTTAACTTCAAATTTTCAAACTGTAACATTCCCCATTAAGCATGAACATACAGTTGAAATTAAGTGTAGCAAATAAACAAGCTCATAACAGCTTTACACAATGATCTATCATCAATAAATCACAAAAAACATGAGCTGGAAGTGCATCAAATACTATAACACACAGTCACCATTAAAGTTTTCCACTAACTAACAATCTGAAAATGAAACTTAAATAGTAAATAAGCTGAATTGAAATAACATATGGAGGTTGAATCATGCACACATAATGAGAAAACTCAAAGACACTAAACTTCAATGTCTTGTTTTACATATTGTTGTAGGATGTCTTTTATGACAACTCATCTCTCCCTTTGAAAATGAGAGGATGCTCCTATTTATAATTTTCCAAAACCCAAATGAATGACCAAGATTGATTCACAATGAGTGGCCCAGATTTAATTCAACTTAGGGTTTACATCAAGTCCAAGATAAGTACACTGATTTATAATATAAAATTGGCTACTATTTGTGTTTTCCCTATTTAATCTTTTAGCCAATTTTATCCTGCAACTAATTTTTCCTTTTAGCTACTTTAAGTATTTTTCCTCTATTATGCCATTTCTAGCCTCTTTTTGCACTAAAGCATAGTGGAAAAATTTCCCTATAATAGCCAAGAGTTTAGCCTATTCTAGGAAGTTAGACTTGTTGATGTTGTAATCGATCATCCTGAATTCTTTCGTTATCTCATCGTACATGCCTGCATGTCGATCACCTTTTTGAATGATTTGCTCCAAGTAGGTGAAGGCTCATGCAACAAAGTCCATGAAGCTCATAGACAAAGTATCCTTGGTCCCTTGCTCCATTTTCCTCTAGAATTCATGTGTTATTGAATCACGGTCCAATTCTTGGGTTGACATTTTAGCTCCTGCTAATAATTCCAGGGACTCATCACATTCGGCTAGACTTTCAAGGATCCAAGCAAAAATGGGATCCATCTTAATCATTGACATTTCCAACACCCCTTTTTAAACTCAAAATTGAATAACCAAGCTTGAAGCAGCTAGTGATCTTCTTTTGGCAAAGCCAATTCCTACTCCCAGACATCTATTGATAGCTTTATAATGCATTTCAACTTGGGGCATGTAATATTGTAAAGATAAGGAAAATATTTACATGTCTCCACTACTTTCTCGATCTCATTTTTCAAATGCAGGAAATGGTTGTGAATTTTCACCCCATAATGAATAGCCTTTCCCCCTAGGTCATTCACTTTTTTTAGCTAATCTGAGGTGGAATCGGTCCAAGTTCTCATTCTTTCCATTTTATTATTCTTTTCCTTTGATAATAGGGTAGGCGCTGGTGATTCCACTAGAGCTTCTTCTTTGAAAGTAGACCATTGCTGAATAAATGAAGTTAACTTTGCCACCTGTGTCTTTAGATTTTCCTTGGTGGTTTGGTCCTTATCCATTTGTTGTAGGATGGTAGTAATTAAGCCCTGGAATTCATCAATTTTATACACTCAAGAAGCGAGCCCTAGGTTGATGGTTGTCACTTGATAATCTCTAGCTTGGATGATATTTTCATTCTTATATGCTATCGGAGTTACCACCTGCAACATATGAGAGCCCGACACTTCTGTAGTAATGTGGGACTTAATCTTGGGCTTCTTCTTCTCTCGCATCTTAATTTTTTCTTGAGCTACTATGGCTTCCAAGCGAGCCTTAGGATCTGGAAGCACTAGGGCTTTTCTCTTCAATTTTTGCTCTAGCCATGAGGGGATCTCTATTTGTTGATCAAGGGATGAAGTGTTCAATTCATTATCTGTATCCTCTTGATATTTTTGAATCTATTCCCTTTCATGCCTGGGAGCATCTTCAAAATTATTTCCTTCATCATGCTACCCTTCTTGCATTATTTTTTTCCCTTTGTCTAGCTCATGATGTGTTCCTTGGGTAGCTTCCACAATTCTCTACTTGACATCTTATCATACTGACTCATCTTTCTTTCCAACATCACTTTTCTTCTCTTTATCTTTCTCTTCTTCCAAAGGCACTTCATCTTGTTGACCCTTCTTTTGGCCAACTTCTAGAAGTTCCACATTTTCTTCCTACATAATATTAATCTCTAGGTCATTTCTTATTTCCTTAGAGTGGTGCTCCTCTGGACTTGCCCCTTGGTCATCATATTCTTTATGTTGTTCATCTTTGGGTTCTTGGTTAGAGGTCTCCACATCATAATGTGTGTCAAACCTGCTCATATCTATGTCCTTAGGCATTTGCTACCCCTCTTCATCTGAAGCCACTTAATCTAAATAAACAATCCTCAAACCATCCTCAACATGTTCATGATAATCATCATGGTCCGAGTCTTCAAGCTCCTCAACTATATCAGTTGTTTCCTTAAGTTTCTCCTCACCTCTTCTCTCTATTTCCTTGCATATTTGCATTGTAGCTTCCATTTTGGGTGGCTCGGTAGGAGAAAAAGGGACAGGTAATGAAGTGGCAAGTTGAGCCATAAAGAAGTTTGCTTCAGGGGTTAGAATAGTCTAGGGTATATTTTGTAAATAGGCAGCAAAGGTCTCACATAACAAAATAGGTGCCATAGGAATAGCAAGCATAGAAAGCATTAGGGTGGAGAAAGTTAGCAATGGAGGCAAGAACGTGGAAGATGATAGGGGAGATGTGGTTGAGGAGGAGGAATCAATCACAACCATGGGTGCAGTCAAAGATGTAGAGGTAAGGTGGATGGAGATGTCCACAGTGGGCAGGGATGATATAGGCAATGATAGAGGAGTGGAAGGAGATGGCATAGTGGTGGCGGTTGGAAGCGAGGAAGTGGTATGTGGAGGTGATTGTGGCTATGCTTCCTCCTTAGGGGGCGAGGAATCTTCCTCCTAGATGGTATGAATGTCACAAACAAAGGTTCCCATCCTTTTAGATTTATTAGGGGGTCTCTGCCCCTCAACCGACTTTCTAGTGTACACCTTTTGTTTGGGTTGTCGCTTCGACACCTCCTTTCTTTTCTTCGATCGAGTGATAGGTGGAGATTGAGGATCCTCACCCAAAGAACCCAGATTGGTGCCACTATCAATCTAACTTTCAATATCATCCTCTAGTTCTCCATACATTAACTCAACGCCCTATTGCTACAATTGAGCCACCTGATTATCCAACCATTTCTTCCTTCTTTGCTCTATTGGGAAGGTGACTATGTCTAAGTCTATGACCTTTGGCTCAGTCCAGTCAATCACTGGTAATGGCACTTTGGCAAGAGCATTGTATTCTTCATCCAAAGTTTCTTCATCATTGACCACCTCGTCGAGACCCAAAAATAGATCAATAGATTTAAAATTTTTTGTTGTCATTCTCAAGTAATGCCTTCTTCAAAAACCATGGTTGTCATCACAATTTTCCCAAAAGTCTTCAATATGGGGTTTGTGGGCATATTGTCTTCCAACCCGCTTCTTCAATTTTGCTAGAGGGTCTAGGCCTCCTTGTTCTATATACAATTCCAAGTTGTATTTTTCAAGTTCCTTTTCTAAATATTCTACGCAAGGGGTAACAGGGTATGAATACACCCCTTGACCACAAACTATGGGGTATGGAACCCCATCATGATGCTTGTCTTGCAACAATGAATGGGCAGTCTACAACTGTCTAGTAAGCTCTAACTGGATTATCCTGTCACTGGGGTACCTTGACAAATGGTATGGAAACCCCAAGAATCCTTTAGCCCTTATGTAGGTAAATTTGGGGAAATGAATGAACTAGTACCCTAAATTCTTGATAAATGCCTTTGTGTTGTGGGACATCCTTTTGCCATAATCTTTTGACAACATTCAAACAACTTGCATGATGAAAGCATCATTTACCCACTTGTAGTCTTTCTTGTAATTTCTATATTGCAATTGTGGGTAACAATCATATATGGGGTTTTTCCCTTCATTTCGAGTTGACCAACAAAATTTAGACTCTTGTATGTAAAATTTACCGCTAGAAGATATACAATGTAAGAATTCATATAGATCTCCTTAGTCTTCTTTACTGCAAAAATTGATTGTGGAGGTTGTCACTTATTATCTTGGCCTAGTGGAACTTAGTTTCACCCTGGAGGATTTCTAATTCCATGAAGTACCACATCAATTCCTCGAAGATTAAGGAAGTAGGGAGTCCCATCACTTTGCTTAAGAGCATCACAAGGGATTGTTGACCTCCTCCAGGAAGTCACAATGATATAGCTTTTGAGGCACTTTATTAGCACTGCCCCTCTTCTCGATCAACCATGTCTGGTTTATGGTTCTTTTATATATAATGAGGTCGACTTTCCACACATTTAGAGCATATTCTTTCTCAGTCTCTTCCATCTTGTCAAATAGAGGGATCCCAAATGTCTTCCTGATTGACATAGGAGTCAAGTCAACCACCACCCTCCCACTTACAGTGAATATTCTCCTAATTTGTGGGTGATAACATTGTCTGCATCCAAAGATAAAATCTAAGCCAATCAAAGCTAGAGGGAAGCCTGCTGCCTTTGCAATTCTACTTTTCTTCAATTTCCATGCCTCCTTAGTTTTTGGGTTGACCAATATCCTTTGTTTGAAATCATCTATGTTAATATGACCTAAATTTGTATTTGTCACTTTATCCCATTGTTAGATGATCTTCGAGGTGCACACAACCTCGTGAAACTCATACTTCATTTTAGCATTTTCATTTTCTGCTCTCGTAGCCTTTGTCCTCTTCTTGGCCTTGTTAGTCTTCTTAGTTGGTTCCATAAATCTTGCACAAAGAACATGTAGTAAATGCCTCGATAAATCAAGAAAGAGAAAAATTATAATTAGATCATGGTAAAATTTCATTAGGTACATCCATTTTCCTCAGAGGATCCATTACATTCATTAAATTCCATCATTTTATGATTTTTTTCAATCTTTACAACTTTGCAGTGCAAACAATGTGGTTTTCTATCTCGTAGATGCCGCCTATGTTAATGTCGTTAGAAACAGCTCAGTGTGCACGACAACCCACAAATGGAATTTCATGGGGATGTTTCTGAAATGGAAAACCTCTAAGTTATTTTGATTAGGTCATATGCAAAATGTAGGTTAAAGTGTGTGAGATTAGTTTACTTGGTCAAATTTGTCTCCTAGGCTTATGCGAAAAACCACAATGCGGAAGCTGCCATTTGGAAAGCAGTCTATGTTTTACCACTAACAACGACTTTGGAACAATAGCGTTCTACGAACATCTTCTTGCACCTTAATCTCCACAATGGTTTTATGCTTGGAAAACTTCAATCTAGGTCATCACGGTATGTGGAAAATAGGATGGGGAGTCATGTTAAATCATTGCGCTTGATATTTTAGTCGTTTGGTAAAGTGTGGGAACTTGGCATGTGGGTGTCGCTCATGTGGATTGATAGGGAAAGGGATTGTAGGAATCACTCGCTAATTCCTACTCTTGGCATTTCCTCAATAGACCCCCTTGGTGCCTTGCTCCACCAATCTAACCTATAGGTCCCTGCTTCTGCCTAGGAACCCCTGGTTGACTAACCAATTCCTCTCCTATCCACTTGCTGTCCTTATTCCAAGCAAATCTTGGTGCTTCACCATGTTCTCTTCTTTGGCCCTTAATCTTCCCTAAAGGCCTAATAACCTCAAAATTCTTCAAGGTTCTTGCAGAGGTTTAAAGGTGTTTCAAGAACTTCAAAATGACCAATTTAAGGTCCTTGTGCAACCACAATCCTCCAACTCTCCATTGCTTCCTCAAGGTTCCTTCCTAGGGCTTGAAAGGCTAGTAGCCTTGAGCCCCCAATTAGGTCTCTGAAACAGGGGTTTGATGCTTCTTCCTCCTAAACCCACCAAGGATCTAGATTCTTGGATTAGGAATGGTGTTTCCCCTACCCTCACCTCCAAGAATCTTGTGGTATCAAGCCTACTCAGGCTATATACTGTCCAGACACAAAAATGCACAAGAACCCTAGGGTTTCTAAATTTCACAGAGCTGATTGAAGACTGTCAAAGAATGTTCTCACAAGATGAATTGCCAGAACTCTTTCCTGACCTCCAAGCATACCTAAGTCCTTTCTTTAAATTCTACAAAAATAATTTCACTCAAATCTTTGTTCCCC
>VDFB02105785.1:110352465-110463158 GCA_007258455.2 Sequoia sempervirens
TGGATGTTACATTGAATGTTAAGAAGTTGAGTTATGACATCTAGCTCATGGAGATCCGCAAGTAGCCTCCCGCATGGGAAAACTCACAAAGGATTAAGGCTTCAATGTTCTATGCCTAGCTCGTTGAATAGTTCTTTTAGCATGTGGGGAAATGAAGTTAGAGTTGACTTTATGTTTTAGGTGACCACTCAGGTGATGTGAGAAAGGATGATGCAAAATAAGCGGGTTTTGATGCCATCAGGATTGGAATCATTAGGAAATGGCTTAGGATGAGTGGCATCTCACAAAGGGAAGTTTGCATGAGGAGACCCGCATCGAGTCCTTGACTTAAAGCTTCTTTACTTAGCATCCAAAGGGTTAGTGAAATGTTGTAGGTGCTTACATCATGGAGGTTGGGATTGAGTGTATGTGGAAAATGCAAGGGTGGAAGCTGCTAGGTGGATTGTTATCTATGATCTGTTGTTAATAACATTCGAGGTTGATCAAATTTCCACCTACGACGTCCTGCAAGGAACAACCCATAGAGGCTCAAGGAATTAGTGGTTTTGAATTTTTGGTTTCACTTGGTGTTTGTGGAAATCGTTGGTGTGGAAGCTGCCAATTGGAAAGCTGTTTGAGTTTTTCAATAGTGGAGTGGCTTGAGTTCCACGACTCCCCATCAATGGTGTCTTGCAAAGTGAGCTCTCCATGGGTTTGAATACTTATCCATTTTGATTGTTTCAACTAATATGCTCATGATAAATGCAAGGGTGGGAGCTACCAGTCGAGAGGCCGTTAGGGTTTCACCATTTGAAAGACAACTTGGGCTTCACGTCGTCCCACCATCAGAAATCCACATGGAGGAACCTATGAGAGATTTGAATTTTAAGTACACTATAAATTTCAACAATTGATAAGACCATGAGTTTTCTCATAGGAACAAGAGATGTAGAGGCCGTTAACATATATGTCACTTTGAATAGTGTTTCTCAAACTACCTCACATGAATGAAAACCCGCGAGGAAATTCACACCTAGAGACCTTTGAGTTTGGGATTCCCTACTTCTTAGTAAACTAGGGCATCAAAATCTAAGTGCAATGGAGGATGCAAGCATAGTGTTGGGGAATTTAATTTAGTGACCATATCATGTTTTCAACTATCTAAATAACACTTAAATATTTTGTTTCAAAACCCTACACATTTGAAAAATTAAAAACACAAAAATGAGAAAGGGGAAGCAAACCTTACCCATTGTCGCACGAATGGAAGAGGAGGACGTCACTTCAGTTGTCAAGTTCAATCGCGTAAACAACAGTACAAGGATCTCCTCAAATTTGAATACACAATGGCATGAAAATGACAAGTTGACCCTCTATTTATAAACCTCATTTCCATAAATGCTAGCAATTAGGGAAAAGTTTTGAAAAATGCACGGGAGTAAATAATGCAGAAATATGAGGAGCAAAAGCCACGGGTATGAAGTTTGTGCAGAAAAATGAGAGGCAGATGCTATAGGGAATAACATTGTGGAGATGGCGTCCCGCATACGGTAAAAAGGGGAGAAACTTCCACATAGTGGAAACCTACAAAGTTTTTTCTACAAACTCCCTCAATCATCATGAAACTTTGTCAATTGGTTAGGCATCATGGGATTTAACATTTTGAAGGAATCTTAGTCAATTAGGTCCAAAAAAAGGCACAAAATTGAAGCAAGCACAAACCAACCCAATAAAGGGAAAAACGAGAAGAGGGGGTCCTCGGTCCAAGTGAGGCATGTGTGTAGAAGGCACAACAAACGATGAATTTTCTAGGAAATGCTCCTGAGCATTCCAAGGGTAAGGATTCATATGGGACCCAAAATATTTGGTTTCATAGACTAAAAGCCAGATATCATCAAGTGAACTCAAAGCTTAAAGGAGAATGAAATCCTTAGCTGAATCGAGCCACGGGCATCTTAGAAATATGTGTTCATGGTGAGTTAATTCCCATCCCTCAGAAACTATAGAGGCAAGTGATCAATCAACCAACACAAGCTATGTAGGTAATCTAACTTCAAAAGTAACTTGGATATTTCCCTGCTACCAGTCAGGCATCCATAGCTTTGACAAGGTTGTCGCTATAATCCCCACAAACATTGTTCTATTTTCATTCAGACATCTATAGCCTTGATAGAGATGTTTGCACACCCACACAATTTCCTTTATCAATTTTCTTTCATTCCTTTTTCTTTTCTTTCTTTTATGCTTTTTTCTCTGTACTTTTTTGCTCAATTGAATAAACCATGAAGCTTATAGCAAGGTTTGGAGATTGCAGTGGTCATTGAAGCAAATTTAATATTTTTCACTTATCAAGGCTTCATGATGACTATCATATAGCCCATTGGGAGTATTAAAGGTGTTTGTTGCATGATAACTGAGATAAATGTGAAAGGATTCAGAGAAGGGTTTCCTTCTAGGTCAAGCAAGAATTTAGTTGAGGAAACCTAATTCATGGAAGAAAACAAAAAATCCCTAATAACTGATGAATCCTTATCTATGGAAAAAATGGAAAGACACAACAAAGTGGACCCTTTGACTAGGCCAAACACAACCACCACATAAATACCAAACAACACCCCCAACAAGTGCAAAAACAAAACACAAAGAAGAAAACCTACCCTAACTATGTACAAAAGTGAGCTAGAATAGCTTAGGTAATGAAACAATGCTTCAGGTATTACCCATTAACTGGTAATAGGATGTCTTCTCTAGTGAGGGTTTTTAGACAAAATGCATTATCTCCTAAGATCTCATAAATCTGAAAGGGGCCAAGGAAAATCTTGTCAAATTTATCATGTCCCTCTTTCTTCTCATGGGCCTTGTCCCAATATAACACTAGATTAGCAATTCTAAAGGCCTTGACCTTGGCTCTACGATTGAACCATCTTTTGACTATGCCTTGATGTTTGGAAATTTTTTTTAGCTTCATCTCATTTTTCTTCTAAGTGGAGTAGTTCATCTAGACAGGCTTCAAGGTGTCCCCCTTCCTCATAATAGGTGTTAATGAATTGTAGCATGGGGATTTTAAGGTGGATCGAGAAAATGGGTTCTAGACCATAAATGAGGTGTATTGGAGAATTTCCTGAGGCTGCTTTTTGTCGGGTATGATCTGCCCATAGAGAAAACTATAATTAGGTGTGCTAATCCTTTAGGTTCTTATCTAGCAACTTACGAATTATTGTCAACAAATTCTTATTGGTGGACTCAGCTAACCTGTTACCCTGGGGATAGTAATTTGATGAGAATTTCAACATAATTCCATAATCAAAAGCACAACCTGCAAATTTGAGGGAGGCAAAGGCCGAACCATTATCACATACAATAGCAAAAGGACATCCAAAATGATTGATAATATAGCTTTCAAGAAAATTAATTACTACCTCCATTGTACATTACCTAGAAGAAATAGCCTTTTTCCATGTAGTACAATAATCAATTGTGGTTAGAATGTACTTGTGTCTCATAGAAGATGGTGGGTTGACCGGACCAATGAAGTCTAGTCCCCACTAGGTGAATGGACTTACCTTAGCAACCAATTGTAATAGAACAACAACATACCTCTCTCAGGTGGCAATAGTCTGGTAAACATGATAGGACCAAATGTGGTTGTGAGCATCTTTAAACAGTGTTGGCTAGTACTACCTGGCTCATCGAATTTTGTGGGATGTTGAAGGACCTAATCCATGCCTCATTCCAAATTTATCGTGAAATTCCCTGAGCATTTCAACCACTTCAATTTTCCTGAGGCATCAGAGGTATATCCCCCCATGCTTCCTTTTGTACAACAGGGAACCTTTCAACATATAACTGCTACTCTTTAGTCATAGAGCTAATTTTTGGACTCCTTGCAAGTGTGGTGGGCACTTGTGGTTTAGCAAATAGTGCACAATGTCATTATACTAGTAATCTGGAGAGACATACTCCAAGTTGTACTATTGGGAAGTGAGTTTCGGATTAGTTTCTGCCATCATGTGTGTAAGAGCCTGACCCCAAACTAGCTTCATCGATTGTATCTCCATAGCGTACTACTGTAGTGATGTAACCCACTTTTCTCGCCTTTCTCCCAACTCATTTTGCATTAGAAATATCTTAACATCTAGGTCTGGGACAATAGAAAATACCTTATTCCTTGGGATGTAACTTTCTTGAATTTCTTGACACCATGAACTAGAGCATAAGCCTCCTTTTCAACATTGGGATAGCGCAATTCAACATCTTTCAATAGGGAACTCATGAAAGCAATAGGATGTTCACTTCCTTTTTTGTATTCCTATGTCAACATGTTGGCACACAAGTGATCTAAGGAAAATGAGTATATATAAAATGGCTTCGAATAATCAGGGCTCACTAAGATGGGAGCATCTATGATGACCTTCTTTATTTATGCAAAAGCCTATTTTGCTTCTAGTTTCCATTTGACCTTAGCATCCTGCTTAACCATGGCATTCAATGGTTTCACGATTTCTGCAAATCTTGTGATGAACTTCCTTGCAAGGTTAATCTTCCCAAAGGACTTCATTTCTTTCTTGCTTCTAGGGTGCTAAATCTTTAAGATAGCCAGAATGTGTTCTAGGTCAATTGATATACCATTCTCTGAGATTGTGTGCCCCAATGATTTTCCCTTAGTTACTCTAAAGATACACTTCCTTGGATTTAATGAGATGCCAAACTCCTTGCACTTCTAAAACACTTTGCATAAATCGAAGACATGAACTCCTCTCTTCTTTGAATACACCATGAGGTCATCCATGTAGATGATGATGCATTTACCAATCATACCCTTGAAGGAAATATCCATGGCACATTGGAATGTCTCCCCTACGTTGATTAAGTTGAAAGGAATCCTTCTATATGCAAAGCTACCCCATTTTGTAGTGAAGGTAGTCTTGTGTCTATCTTCGTACTACACCATCACCTGGTTGTAGCCTAAGTAACCATTGAGGAAGGACATCATCTGTGAGCCATTGACAATTTGCAACACCTCATCCAGAGAAGGCACCAAATAGTTATCCTTTTTCGAGGCTTGGTTTAAATTCCTGAAATCCATACATAACCTAATTTCTTCATTCTTCTTTCAGATTGGAACCAAATTGTTCACCCAAGTGGAATGCCGGATAGGGAAGGTAATATGTGAGGACAACAACTTCTTCACTTTTTTGAAAATAATAGGTTCTAGAAATGCATTGATTGGTCGTTGGCACTGCCTGAATGGCTTTGCATATGACTTGAATGGAATAGTGTGAGTAATGATTGAGCTATCATATGTCTTGAGGTCCTCATATCCCTAAGCTATAATGTCATGGTATGTATGCAATGCATTAATTATTCCTTTCCTTTCCTTTAGAGTGTAGACCTTGCCAATAAAAACATTCTTTGCATTTCCTTTGATACCCAAATTATGCGCATCACATTTGCTATGTATGGAGTCCCTTTCAACTTGTTGATCTTGATCCCTTATATGGTCAAGGTCGAAGATTCTCTCTAACTAGACCATGCCTTTGGGTATTGTGTTGGCCTTTAAGTTAATGACCCCTTCTATATCAAGTTTAGCCTCCTCGGGTTCTATTGCATCTATGATCTGAGAGGAAAATACATCTAAGCTGGTGACAAAGTCTAAGATATGCTTATCATCCTCAAATACTTGGAAGTTGGTCACGTTATTTGGCACTAACAGGGTAGGGGTGAGATCTACTATGAATTTCTTTAGGCTAGTTAAGGATAAGGGCTGTAAGGTGCTAGCTGCTTGTGCTAATGCATCAGTAGTTTGGTTTTTACCTCAAGGAATTAACTAGATATTAAATGCATCAAACCCCTCTATTAGATCCCATACTCTATGCCTATAGTTAGCTATCCTTTGGTCATGGCATGCATACAATTTTTTGACCTACTTGACAACTAGCTCTGAATACCCAAATACTTGTGCATCTTAACCCATTTTCGCAATGCTAGTAGCAACCCATGTACTAATGCTTCATATTATGCTACATTATTGGTACAATAAAATTGCAATCTATGTGCAACAAAGGTCTTACTAGAAGGACTGATTAGCTTGAAGCTCACTCTCGCTCTTTGCTTGGATTTGGATCAGTCAAAGTGTAGCGTCTAGAACTTGGAAGGGAATCCTCCTTTGGAGCTGATAGAGTACACCTCATTTTCTGGCAACACATCTAGTCTTACATCCTCAAGATATTTGCAGTCAAACTAGTTTTGATCTTCCTTCTCCTCCAAAGCTTCTATTGGAGTGATTCGCCTCTTAATGTGATCTTCCATTGTTTGGAAAAGACAACAATTGAACTTGGAATGAGACATGTCGTGTATTCTGTACCAGTTAGGTAGCAATAGCTCCTTGAAATCCATCCTGGCTCCTAGATCACATTGATATTGTACACATTTTATCATGAATTCCTGGAAGCCATCAAATAACCTAAGGTTTCCATCTTCTTGAAAATATTCATTATCAAATTCAATCAATGCTTCGGTGCTATTAAGAAGAGTAGTCAAGTTGGGAGAGGTGTGACACAACATGAGAACTTCTACCTCCTCTTCCTCACCTTCATATGTCATTCAGAGATAATTCCCCAATTTTGTTTTTGCAAACAACACTTCATTTGTCTTGTTGTACTTCGTTATCATGAATCGCATCCTTGGCTCATGTTCAATCTAGTTTTGATTGGGTAGTCCCTTCCAAGGCAACCACATATGTGAATGATTAGTTGAGGTGTACCAATTAAGAGCTTGAGTGAAGTATCTTCCCAATATCATCCCATATGGATTGGGAATGTCTTCTACTTGGATATTAATGACCTGTTGTACCCTTGGATTTGATGCCACCCACATTAGGATTCTATTCAATTCCTCTTCTACATTAACCTCGGTCTTATCCAGCTGAGTCACCTTCCTAATGGCATGACGTTCGTTGAAGCTCTAGAATCCAATAAGCACTTATGCAGATTTTTTCCAAACACAAAATTGTTAGCAAGAATGGAGGAGTCTCCAGTCTTCCTTGAAAGAGGCTTGTTGAAACATCAACTTGGGTGACTTGGGATTTTTCTTTTTCTGCAACTTTATCTTTGGTTGATGTCAAGCTATGCTCCTTGGTTGGTTGCTTGTTCACGACCTTAGCTGATTGCCAACCCAGACCCTTTCCCATAATTTCTCTAATTATTGGCTCATTGGCAATTGTGTTGAATGTGACCCTTTTTCTTGTTGTACCTTGCGAGGATTTTGATGTAGTCCCATTAGTGATTGGAAGAAGGCATTCCTAATGGTGGGTACTCTTAACAATTCAAACGTTGACAAGCTCACTTTCACTTTCTTCAGCTCCTTCGCCACGTATTCTCCCCGTTGTTCAACATTTGTTTTAGCTGAATTTCTCTTGGAAAATCAATTTTTGGTTCTTTGGTAGGCTTGGGCTACCTAATCCTATTGAAATATTGAGTGGGAACCTTTGGCTAAGGTGGGTTATTGCTTGTGTTTGGGTTAGGGGGTGTGTTGAAGTTGTTTGGTGGTATAGAAGTTTTAAATGAACCACCAAATTCTTTATTTCTCAAATTATAGGGAGTTGAACGTCGATGAAAGATGTGCACCTCTTCCTCTCATTGTTTATCCTCCTCCCTAAGACCATTATCAGTTGAATTAAACATCTGAAATACAGTTCCTTCGTTACATACCTCATTCATTTTTCTATCCTTTTCTAAAAACTTCTTCTTTGGTTCATTCTTGTCACTTTGAGGGAAGGGTGCCTAATTAACAACCAATACTGAATATATGGCTCTAAGGGCACTATTTCTCAATAGCTTGAATTATCAATAGCATTTTTCACCTCTACTTGAAAAATGGCAATGGCATTCTAGAACTCTGGGCACTTCAACTTTGAATGTCTGCTAGTTTGGTGAATCTTGTGTCATCCGAATAATGCTACCTCAGCCAAATACACCCCACTTGTCAACTTGTATGCATTGTTGGGTGGGTTGAGCAGTGTAGGTACCCCTCCATTGTTAGGCCTGGTATTCCACGTTCAATTTTTCCTTTGGGGTTGCATTCTTTCAAAACTTTTCCTCAAATTCTGACCTCATTCGTAATATTGCCTAGAGGCTAGGCCTAAATCCTGGTTGTCTCGATGGTAGTTGGCTTGAATAATTCATTGAAAAGATTACAGCTGATTGTTTTGATTCCTCAAGTGAGTAACCTTGGTGGTGAACTTCTTTACTTGCTCAACCAGCTCATCGATTTTTTCCTTGTTTGAATTAATCTAGGGCGACGCATAATTTTGAAGAAAAATAGGGTGTGTTGTGGATAGATTCTGCTGATTGGTTAAGACTTCAAAGTTTTGCAAGTATGAAGGTATGTTGGGCTATAGTGAAAAGGTCTGTTGATTTGAAGTTTGCAGATAACTGGGTATGGGTGGAGCCTGATTCAATGGGGGTCCTAGATGTGACACAATGGGAAGTTGGGGAACCTAGTTCATTAACAATGTTTGATTGGCTAAAGCATGACCAAGTCCATGAATTTTCCTAGGATTTGCATTAGGCCCCAATGAAGGTAATGGACCTACCAAGTGTTTCCCCAAATTCGTGCTTGCCTTAATAGCTTCTGCATATGCATCTACCAAGCGTGTAGGAGGTTGATGCATTCATTTGACCAAGGCTGAGGTGAGATTATCTAAGGAAACATAGTATACTGCTCTTGTTGATGCATCATCAACCACGTAGGGTGGCTACAATCTCATATATGCTCAATGAAATCTGTTGTTGAAGGAGCTGATTAGTTCATTAAATTCCCTTTTAATGGACATAAATTGCTATTATAGATATGTGGGGCTGACATGAATTTTGAATTTATGCAAGAATGTGTCTTTCATGCGGTCCCACGAGGTGATAGATCCTGTAGGTAAATGAATATACCAGTAAAATGCTTCCTCCCCTAGCGAATATAGGAAGAGTCTGCAAGAAACATCCTCATGTCCAATTTGTCTATTCTTAAGGGTAGTTTGGAAGGTTTTGATGTGTTCTTCAGCTTTCCTTCCAAAATTATTCATGTATAATTTAGAGTAGAAATTTTCTAGATTTTTAGCATAGCATGGTTGTCATTGGAGGACAATGGTGAGGGATTGTTTCCTAAACAAGCCATTCATGGAGGTGGGGGTGGTAATGGTTGAGTTGCAACAAGTTGTGGTTGGGATGTAACAGTTTGGATATGACTAATAAATGGAGAAGAAGCTAGTTGGAATGAAGGAGATAATGGAGATAGTGGAGATGGAGGTCGAGTGGGTGGTGTTGATGCTAAAGCTTCCCATTTCTTGGCTCTCCTAGCCATGGTAGGGGTCTTTAATTCTTTAAACTCTCCTTTGTTTGGTGTAGATATGGTTTCTCTATAAAATATTTATGGAGAGAATGACCCAATTCGATCCAGATTCGTCCAAAGGCCCTCCTTCTAGCGCTAGTTCTATTGATGGGTGTTTTTGCACTTCTCTACATAGACATAACATAAATGTTCTATCTCTCTTGAAAGGTAACCATCCAAAACTAAGTTCTAGAAAATACCCCAAGGTCTCTTAGATGTTAGGTCATGACAATGCATAGATAACTCGGTTGTTGATGTGTGATTTTCTAGTAATCATTTTCTAGTAATCACAAGAGGCCTTTATGGTTCACACAAAACATAATTTTTAAGTCTGTGATGAAGTTTCAGGATTCTAGAAATAGTGGACTATAGTAGCAAATTTTAGAACAAAAGTCTAAAACTCATTTTGTTCATCAGATCTAACATTATAGTGATGCTAGAAACTTAAGTTTAGCTCAAATTTTAAAGAAAAAAATATCTGAGGGTTTAGAAGTTATCCTAATTCTGAAATTATGAACAACAACAACAATGACTAGTATTACAGTAGACAGGCTCCCAAAAAACCAAGTTTTGCTTAACCAAGAGTAATCTATAATATCACAAAACCAGTTCCATCTTCTCATGTTAACTTTAGATTTTCAGATTGTAACATTCACCCATTAAGCATGAAGAAACAATTGAAATTGAGTGCAACAAATAAATAAGCTCAAACTAGCTTTACAAAGTAATCTATCATCAATAAATCACAAAAAACATGAGTTGGAAGTGCATCCAATACTATAACACATAGTCACCATTAAAGTTGTCCACTAACTAGAAAGATAAAAATGAAACTTAAATAACAAATAAGTTGAATTGAAATAACATATGGAGGCTGAATCATGCACATGTAATGAAAAAACTCAAAGAAACACCAAACTTCAATGTCTTCTTTTATATTGCTACAAAATGTCTTTTACAACAACTCATCTCTCCCTTTGAAAATGAGAGGATGTCCCTATTTATAGTTTTCCAAAACCTTTAAATGAATAGCCAAGATTGATTCACAATGAGTGGCCCATATTTAATTCAACTTCGAGTTTACATCAAGTCCAAGATAAGTACACTATTTTACAATATAAATTTGTCTACTATTTTTCTTTTCCCTATTTTATCTTTTAGCCAATTTTGTCTTGTAGTTAATTTTTTTTTACCTACTTTAAGTATTTGTCCTCTATTATGACATTTCCAACCTCTTTTTGCACTAATGTATAGTGGACAAATTTCCCTATAATAGCCAAGAGTTTAGCTTGCTCTGGGAAGTCAGACTTGTTGAACATTGTAATCGATCATCCTGAATTCTTTCGTTAGCTCTTCATACAAGCCTGCATACTGATCACCTTTTTGAATGATTTGCTTCGAGTGTGTGAAGGTTCATGCAGCAAGTCCATGAAGCTCCCAAACAGAGTATCCTTGGTTCCTTGCTCCATTTTCCTTTGGAATTCATGTGTTATTGAATCATAGCCCAATTCTTGGGTTGACATTTTAGCTCTTGGTAATAATTCCAGGGACTCATCACATTCAACTATACTTTCAAAGATCTGAGCAAAAATGACATTCATCTCAATCATTGACTTTTCCAGCACCCTTTTTCTAAACTCAAAATTGAATAACCAAGCCTCAAGTAGCCAGCGGTCTTCTTTTAAAAAAGTGAATTCTTGCTCCTAGAAATTTGTTGATAGCTTTAGAATGCATTTCAACTTGGGGAATGTAAAATTGTAAAGATTAGGAAAATCTTTACATGTCTCCACTACTTTCTCGATCTCATTTTTCAAACATAGGAAATGGCTATGCATTTTCACCCCATAATGAATAGCCTTTCCACCTAGGTTAATCACTTTCTTGAACCAATTTGAGGTGGACTCGGTCCAAGTTCTCATTCTTTCCATTTTATTAATTTCTTCCTTTGATAATAGGGCAGGCACTGGTGATTCCACTAGAGCTTCTTCTTCGAAAGTAGACCATTGTTGAATAAATGCAGTTAACTCCGCCAAACGTGCCTTTAGCTCTACCTTGTTGGTTTGGTCCTTATCCATTTGCTGCACTGATCCTTCAAATTTGTCAATTTTTTGCACTCAAGAAGCAGGTCCTAGGTTGATGGTTGTCACTTGATAACCTTTGGCCTGGATGGTATCTACATCCTTATTTTCCATTAGAGTTGCCACCTACAAGATACGAGAGCTTGATGCATCTATAGTAATGTGGGACTTAATCTTGGGCTTCTTGTTCTCCAACATCTTAATTTGTGTAGAGCCAATATGGCTTCCAAGTGAGCCTTAGGGGATTTTCTCTTCAATTGTTGCTCTAGCCATGAGGGGATCTCTGCTTGTTGATCAAGGGATGTAGTGTTCAATTCATTATTTGTATCCTCTTGATCTTTTTTAAACTCTTACCTTTCATGCCTAGGAGCATCTTTGACGTTCTCTTCTTCATCATCATGCCCTTCTTCTTGCATTATTGCTTTCCCTTTGCCGGGCTCAGGTTGTGTTCCTTGGGTAGATTCCATAGTTCTCTGCTTGACATCTTCTTCCCGTACTGACTCATCTTTCTTTCCATCATCACTTTTCTTCTCTTTATCTTGCTCTTCTTCTAGCGGTGCTTCTTCACCTTGTTGACCCTTCTTTTGGCCAACTTCTAGAAGTTTTGCATTTTCTTACTGCATGATATTAATATCTGGGTCATTTCTTAATTCCTTGGAGTGGTGCTCCTCTAGACTTGCCCCTTTTTCATCATATTCTTTATGTTGTTCATCTTCAGGTTCCTGGTCACATGTCTACGCATCATAATGTGTGTCAAACCTGCTCATATCTCTGTCCTTGGGCATTTGCTACCTCTCTTTATCCAAATCCACTTCATCTAAGTCAACAATCCTCAAACCATCCTCAACATGTTTGTGATAATCATCACGGTCTGAGTCTTCAGGCTCCTCAACGATATCAGATTTTTCCTTGGCTTCTCCTCGCTTCTTCTCTCCATTTCCTCACACATTTTCATTGTATAGTCCATTTTGGGCGGCTTGGTAGGAGGTAGAGGGACAAGTAATGAAGTAGAAAGTTGAGCCATAAAGAATTTTGCTTTAGGGGTTAGAATAGTTTGGGGTATGTTTTGTAAATAGGCAGCAAAGGTATCAAGCAATGAAATAGGTGTCATAGGAATAGTAGGCATATAATGCAGTAGGGTGGAGAAAGCTGGCAATGGAGGTGGGAGCAATGAAGACAATAAGGGAGATGTGATTGAGGAGGAATCAATCACGACCATAGGTGTAGTCAGAGAAGTGGAGGTGAGGTGGAAGAAGATGTCCACAAAGGGTGGGGATGATACGAGCAATGATGGAGGAGTGGAAGGAGATGGCACAATGGTGGCGGGTGGAAGCGAGGGAAATGGTATGTGGAGGCGATTGTGGTTGCGCTTTCTTCTTAGGGGGCGAGGACTCTTTGTCCTGGATGGTAGGCATGTTAGGAACAAAGGTTCTTTTCCTTTTAGATTTCTTAGGGGGCCTTTACCCCTCAATCAACTTTCAAGTGTACACCTTTTATTTGGGTTGCCGCTTTGGCACCTCCTTTCTTTTCTTCGATTGAGTGACAAGAGGAGACTTAGGAGCCTCGCTCAAAGGACCCACACTAGTGCCACTATTGGTCTCAATTTCAATATCATCCTCTAGTTCTCCATATGTCATCTCAATACCTTGTTGCAATTGAGCCACTTGATTATCCAACCATTTCTTGGTTCTCTACTTTATTGGGTGGGTGATTGTGTGTAAGTCTATGACCTCTGTCTCAATCCAGTCAATCACTAGAGATGGAACTTTGGAAAGAGCATTGTATCCTTCATCCAAAGTGTTTTCATCATCTACCACTTGGGAACCAAAAATAGATCAATAGATTTCAAAAATTCTGTTCGTCATTCTCATGTAATGCCTTCTTCAAACCTCATGGTCGTCATCACAGTTTGCCCTAAAGTCTTCAATATGGGGTTTGTGGGCATATTGTCTTCCAACCTACTTCAATTTTGCTAGAGGGTCTAGGCCTCCTCGCTCTATATGCAATTCCAAGTTGTATTCTACAAGTTCCTTTTCTAAATATTTTGCATAAGAGGTAGCAGGGCATGAATACACCCCTTGACAAAAAGCTATTGGGTATGGAACCCCAACACGGTGCTTGTCTTGCAGTAATGAATGGGCAGTCTACAACTGTCTGGTAAGCTCTAGCAAGATTATCTTGTCACTATGGTACCTTGGAAAATAGTATGGAAATCTCGAGAATCCTTCAACCCTTATGTAGGTAAACTCGAGGAAATGAATGAACCAATATCCGAAATTCTTGATCAATGCCTTTGCACCATGGGAGATCCTTTTGCCATAATCTTTTGACACTGTTTGAACAACCTGCATGATAAAATCATCATTTATCCACCTATAGTCTTTCTTGTAATTTCTATATTGCAATTATGGGTAACAATCATGGATGGGGTTTTTCCCTTTCTTCGTTTCGAGTTGACTAACACAATTCAAACCCTTGTATGGAAAATTTATTGCCAAAAGATATACAATGTAAGAAGTCATATAGAACTCCTTAGTCTTCTTTACCACAACAAACTAATTGTGGAGGTTGTCACTTATTATCTTGGCCCAATGGAACTCAGTTTCACCCCAAAGGACTTCTTCCACGAAGTACCACATCCATTCCTTGAAGATTGAGGAAGTAGGGAGTCCCATCACTCTGCTCAACAGTGTCATGAGGTCGTTGACCTCCTCCATGAAGTCGCTCCGATATAGCTTTTGAGGCACTTTATTGGCACTATCCCTCTTCTTGATTAGCCATGTTTGGTTTATGGTTCTTTTACAGCTAGTGGGGTCAGCTTTCCACATATTTGGAGAATATTCTTTATTAGTCTCTTCCATCTTGTCAAATTGAGGGATTCCAAATGTCTTCCTGATTGACATAAGAGTCAAGTCGGCCAATACCCTCCCGTTTATGGTAACTATTCTCCTGGTTTGTGGGTGATACCATTCTTTGCAACCAAACATCAACTCCGGGCTAACCAAAGCCGGATGGAAGCCTACTACCTTTGCAATTCCACTCTTCTTCAATTTCCATGCCTCCTTAGTTTTTGGGCTGACCAAGACCCTTTTTCTGAATTCATCTATGTTAATATGACCTAAATCTATATCTCACTTTATCCCATTGTGAGACAATCTTTGAGGCACACTCAACCCCATGAAACTTGTACTTCATTTTAGTCTTTTCATTTTCTCCTCTTTTAGACTTTGCACTCTTCTTGGCCTTGTTAGTCTTCTCAGCTGGTTCCATAAATCCTACACAAAGAACACATAGTAAATGTCTCGATAAATCAAGAAAGAGAGAAATGCTAATTAGATCATGCTAGAATGCCATTAGGTGCATCCATTTACCTTAGAGGAGTCATTATATTCATTAAATTCCATCATTTTATGATCATTTGCAATGTTTACAACTTTGCAGGCCAGACAGTTCAGGTTTTCATCTCATGGATGCCGCCAGTGTTAATGTCATTAGAAATGGCTTGGAGTGCATGACAACCCGCAAACAAAATTTTGTGGGGATATTTCTGTAATGGAAAAAATACAAGTTATTTTGATTAGGTCACATGTGAAATGTAGGTTAAAGCATGCGGGATTAGCTTACTTGTTCAAATTTGTCTCCTAGGCTTGTGCGGAAAACCATAATGCAAAAGCTACCATTCAGAAAGCAGTCTAAGTTTTTCCACTGATAACGGATTTGGAATGATGACATTCCACAAACTTCTTTTCGCACCTTAATCTTTGCAATGGTTTTATGCTTGACAAACTTCAAGCTAGATCATCGTGATATGTGAAAAATAGGATGGGGAGTTATGTTAAGTCATTACAGTTGAGATTTCAATCATCTAACAAAGTGTGGGAACTTGGCATGCAGGTGTTGCTCATGCAGATGCCGCCAAATGTTAAGAAGTTAGGTTACAACATTTGGCTCATAGTGATCTGCAAGCAACCTCCCACATGAGAAAAACCGTAAAGGCTTAAGACTTCAATGTTCTATGCCCGACTCGTTGAATAGTTCTTTTAGCACGTGGGGAAATGAAGTTAGAGTTTACTTTATGTTTTAGGTGACTACTTGAGTGATGCAAGAAAGGATGATGTGGAAGAAGAGGGTTTTGATGCCGTCAAGATTTGTGCTATTAGGAAATGGCTTAGGATGAGTGGCATCCTGCAAAGGGAAGTCTGCATGAGGAGACCTACATTAAGTCCTTGACTTAAAGCTTCTTCACCTAGCATCCAAAGGGTTAGTGCAACATTGTAGGTGCTTACATCATGGAGTTTGGGATTGAGTGGATGCAAAAACTACAAGGGCAGAAGCCGCCAGGCGAATTTCCATCTATGATCTACTATTAATAATGTCTGAGGTCGAATGACTTTCTTCCTATGGTGTCCTATAGGGGACAACCTGAAAAGGCTCGAGGACTTAGTGGTTTCAAGGTTTTGGTTTCGCTTGGTGTTTGTGGAAATGGTTGGCATGGAAGCTGCCGATTGGAAAGTCGTTTGAGTTCTGCTGTGGAATGGCTTGAGTTCCACAACTCCCCACCAATGGTGTCCTATAAAGAGAGCTCCACACTGGCTTGAAGAATTATCCGTTTTGATTGTTTCAACTGATATGCTCGTGATAAATGAAAGGGTGAGAGTCACCAATCAGGAGGTTGTTAGGCTTTCGTCATTTGAAAGATGGCTTGGGCTTCACATCCTCCCATTGACAGAAGTCCACACAAAGGAACCCGTGAGGGCTTTGAATTTTAAGCACACTAGTAATCTCAACAGTTTGTTAACACTATGAGTTCGCTCACAGGAATGAGAGATGCAAAGGTCATTAATGTTTATGTCGTTTTGAATGATGTTTCTTAGACCGCCTCATGCAAATGAAAACCTGTGACCAAATTCACATTCAGAGACCTTGGAGTTTGGGATTCGCTACCTGCTATCAAACTAGGGTGTTGAAATCTAAGTGCGATGGCAGATGTAAGCATAGTGTTGGGGAATTCAATTTAGTGACCATATTGTGTGTTCAACTATCTAAACAACTCTTAAATATTTTGTTTCAAAACCCTAGGAATTTGGAAAATTCAAAACACAGAAATGAGAAAGGGGAAGCGAACCTTACCTATTGTCGTGCAGAGAGAAGAGGAGGACGTCACTTCAGTGGTAAAGTTCAATTGCATAAGCAGTAGCACAAAAAGCTCCTTAAATTTGAATACACAATGGCATGAAAACAATAGGTCGACCCTCTATTTATAAACCTTGTCGCCATAAATGCTAGCAATTAATGCAGAGTTTTGAAAAATGCATGAGTACGAAATGCAGAAACATGAGTGGAAGCTATGGGTGTGAAGTTTGTGTGAAAAAACGAGAGGTGGATGCTATAGGGAATGGGGTTGTGGAGACGATGTCTTGCAAGGAAATTCCCGCATATAGTGAAAAAGGGAGTGACTTCCACATAGCCGAAACCCGCAATTTTTTTTTTCACAAACTCCCTCAATCTTTATGAAACATTGTCAATTGGTTAGGCATCATGGGATTTAACATTTTGAAGGCATCTTAGTCAACTAGGTCCAACACAAGGCACAAGCGAAGCAAGTGCAAACTGACCCGACAAAGGGCAAAACAAAAAGAGGGTGTCCCCAGTCCAAGCGAGGTGTGTGTGCAAAAGGAACAAGAAGTTATCTTCTACAAGATTTGCATTATTTATTTTCAAATGATTAGAACTTTCTTTGTTAAGCATTACCCTTTGATTATTCTAAACATTTTTTGCCACTATGCCAGTTTGTATTATAATGCCAGCCAAACAGTTTAGGCATTTTGTCTTGCTTCTAATAATTAGGTTTATTATGGGACAAACCGTTTTCATTTATTGCCACCTTATAACTTAAGTCTTTAAGGGAACACATAACCTTATCAATCTTATCTTCAGATGATGGGACCTTTGCCTAATTTACTTTAGGATTCTACAATATCTTCACATCATCTCTTTTACTTACTTTCCTAGATTATTTTTTATTACTCTCAATGTCCATAACTACTTTAAAATCATCTCTTAAAGAGTGATGATCTTTATCCCTTAGTTCATAGCCCATTTTTCCATCACAGGCATTACAATATAGGAATAAAAACATAGGTTCATTAGGTCTCATGTATTGTGGAATTTTGTTTATGACCTTGATAAACCTAGTATGAAAATATGAGACAAATTCATTATATCCTTTACTAATACTAGTGAATTCATTTAAAATGAATCTAGGATCAGTTTTTCACCATACTGTTCTCTGAATATTCTCTTGAATTCATCCCATGACCCAATTCTTGCATTAGGTAAACCTTTGTACCAATCTCTTGCATCATCTATCAGAGATTACATAAATAATTTCATCATCACATCTTCATCTTCTACCTGAAAGTCATCTATCGGATTAAAAAAAGTTCTAAGATGATCTTCCCCTAATAATGCTTTATTGCGAAAGAACCTAAATAATACACTTCTAACATCATTTGACAAAACATTTGGATATCTTGGAATACCAATAAAATCTAGCTGCCTATACCTTTCTAGTTGTAGAGGTCTTCTTACTAGGAAGTTCCCTATAACTAAATTTACTTGAGGATTAGTTTGGATATTTTACTAGTTTACAACATTATGACCCCCTAGGGGATTAAAATTATGTCCACCTACTTGAACGCCCACATATGGATTATATTATTGCTAATTTTCGTAACCCCCTATATTTTATTGTGGTAAACTCATTTGAGGTTGTGGGTTATGTGTGGGTATGTTTTGGTTAATTGGGTCACTCAACGAGGCATAAGAGGTTTGCAAAATTCTCTATTGTGGAGCAAAAGTGGTAATGTCAATTAATGAGGCATTTTGCATAGAGCTTGTAGGGATATTTTGGAAATGTAAACCCCTAGAAGGGAGAGCTTGAGAATTTGAACCATAAATGGATGGATCCACTGTGGATCAACCCCTAACCACCATTTTTTCTAATGTGGAGGTTTCTTTGTTAGATTTCCTCTGCACCTCTTCAGACAACAAAACTCCCACAACAAAATCAAATTCAAGGGTGTCAGTTGTGCTAAATCTAATATAAGTGACTAAGTGATTCTAGGATTTAGGCAATGAACACAATAATGAAACTATCTTGTCTTTATCTTCGACTTTTGCGGTCCATACTAGCTAATTGATATATAATCTAGTATTGAAAATATTTAAATGATCAATAATTTTTATACCTTCTTTCATTCACAAACTATACAACTGCCTCTTCAAGTAGATCCGATTTTTCAAGGATTTTGTCATATATAGATTCTCCATTTTACTCCATAAGCCTACTATTGTTTCCTCTCCAACAATATTGAAAAGAACATCATCTGCTAAACACAACTGAATTGTGCTAAGAGCTCTTGTATCGAGATCATCCCAATCCTCATCAACCATATTATTTGCATATTTCTTTGACTTTCCTACCAACGCTTTGTGCAATCCTTGTTGCACAAACAAATCACTCATCTTGAGTTTCTATAGCTCAAAATTATTTTTCACATTGAATTTCTCCACCTCAAAACTTGCATTCGAAACCTTTGCCATTTGAGCTACAAAACAAACACCAAATCTTAACACAAATATTGCAAAATAATTGCTCTGATACCATTTGTTGTGCTAAACGGAAACGTAAAAGCCACAAACTTTAATAATATTGTAGCACAAAATTAGTTGCAAAGAAATAATGAAGAATTTAAAATAGAATAAAAGAATAATAGACAAGACACAAATTTACGTGGTAAAACCTTTACAATATGTCAAGGAAACATCCATGGGACAAAGTATTGATATTCTAATTGTTCAAGAAACTGATTACAATTCATTACAATAATTTTGCCGTCAAAACAACAAGATATATACAAACTTAAGAAAAACTAACTTTCTTTGTATTTCTTTATTTTTATTATTTTGTTTTATCTTTTTGAATTTAAATCAGATTCTGCTTTATTTCTAATTTATTGTTCTCATTGGATGGTAGAAATCTGTTCATTATATATGCATTGCATGGGCAGTGCCAATTCCCATTGGTTAGCAAATTCAAGAACACTAAATTATATGAATTAATTATTCGAGTATTCTCGTTTCTTAATAATAATAAGCATAGCTAACTTATCTTTTATACCTCGTCTTTTAGTGCAAAGCGCTAAAATCTTAAAAACTGTTTGATTATGCGAAATATATAGCTTTCATTGCAACTGATGCATTTTAACAACTGTCGGTGGAAAGAGTTTTATCCAAAATTCCAAGTCACCAAAGCAAGAAAATAATTTTTTTGATAGGGACTTCACACAACTTTCCTGAGTGGGATATGTTAACAGTTGTAGAACAGTTGTACCTAGTTAAATTGGTGAAGATTATTGTCTGTTGTTTAACTGAATCATTTAAAATATGATGGTGATTTAACAAAACTAGATTCTCTTTATTTAAAATATCTCAAGTAAAGACCGACTCTGATTTGGATGTATACTCACTCACACTTATTTTCATCATTAAAAAAACTAAAATAACCAGACGTGTAAGGTACAGATTCATTGAAGGGAGGTTGAGGTGGTATACCGTCTCGTACAGAAGGCCTATCAGGAAATTTGGGCCTCTTTCGGCACTTTTTAAGAAGTGCTGTGTACATGTACATCCACGAATGATTTATAGCCTCAAATGTTAAAGCCACCGACTTTCTTATCTAATCATTTATTCTGAAATGTCACGCCAACATCAGTATCAGACTATAGCCATGAAAGCAACGTCCTCACGCGTTTTTACCATTAACAGAAGCCCGTGAACAACTGTGCAAACAACTTAAGTCTTCTAATATAATTATTACAGCACAAATAACAATGGAAGTGCTGGAACTTACCCGCACTCTTCCGTGCTGCGCATGACGAGACAAGCCGTCACCACATCACGGGCAGGGCCGCATTCCCCGACCTTTTGCTGCTTGCGAATATGAGAAGCTTCGATTCATTTGATCCTGACCACAGTTTGCATGGTTTATATTTGCAATCCACGGGGAAACAGCACGTACGGCATATACTGTGCGACGCGTCAATGGTGTTCACGAGAGCATAAGCCAAAACTTTATCCTATAAAAGTGGTACTTCAGCACTTGCTGGCTATCAGGTCGCGAGTTCGAGCTCCAATATTGGCATGGCGGGGTTCAGAATATGCGGCATTTTGGTTACTTTGCTCTGCATTTTCAGCGGCCGAGCTTCGTCGGTTCGCCTTGCGGCAAAGTCGCGATGGATTGTAGACGAAGAAAGCGGCGGGAGAGTAAAGCTGGCGTGCGTGAATCTGGTCTCGCATCTTGAGCACATGGTCACGGAGGGGCTGAACCGGCAGCCGCTTAATTACATTGCCAGCACAGTAGCTTCGCAGGGGTTTAACTGCGTCCGGCTTACCTGGGCGATGTTCATGGTGACCAAGCCGGAGTACCAAAACCTGACGGTCGCATCGTCTCTGAGTGCGCAGAATCTCAGTGATGCTGTAGCCGAGATAAGCGTGAGCAATCCGGAGTTCTTGGAGCTTAGCCTTGTAGAATCTCTCAAGAAAGTGGCGCAGGGGCTGGGGGAAGCGGGGCTGATGGTCATTTTGGATAACCATGTGAGTAAACCCCAGTGGTGCTGCGGCCTCAAAGACGGCAACGGCTTCTTCGGCGACGAGTACTTCGACGCACAGGAGTGGATTCAGGGTTGGAAGATCATGGCGGCGGCGTTTAAAGATGTCGATGCTGTGGTAGGGATGAGCCTGCGTAACGAGCTGCGCGGCCCGGGGTCGAATCCCAGCGACTGGTATAAATACATGGAGGCCGCCGCCGAGGCCGTCCATGCCGCCAATTCTCATGTCCTCGTCATTCTCTCCGGCCTCAATTACGACGCCGACTTGAAATTCCTGGCGTCAAAGCCCGTCAATTTAGGGTTTCGCAACAAAATCATGTACGAAATGCACTGGTATTCATTCACCGACGGAAATGCTTGGATGACCAGTAATGCTAACCAGCTCTGCGGGACCGTAACGGCGCGGATCAACGACCATGCCGCTTTCATTGTGAAAAACGGCACAAATGCACCGTTGTTTATCAGCGAGTTCGGGATTGACGAGAGGGGAACAAATGTTAAAGATAACAGATTTATCAACTGCTTTCTGGCATTTGCCGCCGCCGGGGACTTCGAATGGGCGCTGTGGACGCTCCAGGGGAGTTACTATTTCCGCAATGGCCGCCCTGACTTTGAAGAAACCTACGGCATTTTTAACGTCCGCTGGGATGGTCTCAGGAATCCCGATTTTCTCACCAGACTGAAGTCCATACAGCAGCCATTTCAAGGTACCTACTTTTAACTTCAATTCAAGTTCAAACCTTTGCTTCTAGTTTTCACGTCACTTGACAGAATTTTTGCTTTGCTGACAAAATATGATAACAGATCCGTTTTCCTCGCAAGCAACCCCGTACCAGATCATTTATCATCCTGCAAGCGGCAACTGCCTCGCTGCGGTAGCAGGGGATTTAAAGCTCGAGTCCTGCGACAGCTCTGCCTTGTTTACGTTCAAGACTTCCGAAGGAGCCCTGGGTCTTTCGGAAGAAGCGTCCTGCATTACAGCGCAAGGAGATGGCCAGGCTGCTGCGCTTTCCACGCAGTGCACACAGCCAAATTCCGCATGGCGGACTGTTTCGAGTTCTAAGCTACAAATTGCCGTCAACAGCAGCACTGATTTGTTGTGTCTGGACGGGAGTTCGAGTCCGCAAGTGTTAACGAAGAAATGCAAAGATGAGGACCCGGAGATGCAGTGGTTCAAGGTCATTCAAACCAATCGGAAGCAGAGCTCTACGTAGAAATTCATACATTTCATCCAGCAATCGCGTCCTCTTCTTTGAGCCAAAATCAATATTTACTTTTTTTTCAAATTATAAAATATAAAAATATTGGCCTCTAAGAGGCAGTTCTAACAATTAAATTGTTAGAAGACGTGAATAATGGTTGTAGGTTCGAAACTTTTGTTAGAAGACGTGAATAATGGTTGTAGGTTTGAAATTTTTATAAAGATTTGAAACTCTCAAAATGTTGTTGGTGAAGAGGCGAAAAGGTTCAAGACCTCAACAACTCGATGAAGACGCGAAAAGGTTCAAGACCTTGACAACTCGACAAATACCCTTTAATATGGGTAAAGAGAAGAATCTCAAGTATTATAAAAGTTATTATTATGAGTTTTACTTTATTAAGAGAACAAAATAAATGTATATATATTTTCTCAATCTCTTGGAATAGGCATAGGACTTCTGACATTGATGGAAAAATCTGTATTGACATGGAACCTTTTAGCTTTTTGGGAGGTGGGACCACCCTTTTATAGGTAAGAATGAAATGATTCCCACATGTAGTGGTAGAGCTCGAAGTAATACCTCTGTAAGTGACTTTGAGTGGGTAAGTAATATGCTCGTATTACGTCCTTTTTATAGAATATATTTTAATTTTAAAAGCATTTATTTTAAGTCTCTTCGATTGGAATATACTTTTAAGTCTTGTCGATTAGACATAGCATGATAATTATGTTTTTAAGTTCTTCAATTGAGTGAAGTAAAAGTTAATCTTCTTTATGTGGTTGTTTTTATGGGTACTTTACAAAATTTCCTACAATTTTAGGAAGCAAAAATTGTGATAGAATTTGTACTTTTATTATTAAGAATTGTAATGGGTGTCGGAATGAATTTATCTATTAAGAAATGAATTTAGGTGTAAAGATTTATTTGTTTTCGTTTCTTGCTTGTTTGAATGTGTCACTATAGTGATTACAAACATCTTAGGGGAGATTGTCAATTGGTAGGGTTAAACTCTCCTAGGTCAATTTCTTAGATGGACCAGTTTTATGGTTGTGAGCCAACAATCATAAACAAACTTCATAAACATGCAAATGTCTTGTATGGTTTTGATGTGATGTATTCTTTTACATTCAAGATTTAAATGTTCCTATAATTATTGTTTCTTGTTCTTTCATGCATTTGTTACATCCAATCTATTTTTTCTTATGAATTGATTGCACTTTAAATATTAGAATGTAACAACAATTCACAAAAAGCATATGTTAAGTTGGCTCATAATGGATATTGGAAAGGGGGTGAGAAAGTTTGAAATTAAATTTGAATATTTAATCTTCAAGTTTAATCCTCAATGGTGCAGAAGTGAACTGGGTAGGGAAAATGATTAGACCAACTTAGGGAGTTCAAATGTATGAAATTGTGTGTGAACTTATGAATGGGTGAATTGCTAATAAATGATGAATATGTGTGGACGTGTGTAAAGGAAATGAAGTATATATGAATAGGGATGGTTTGTGAG
This sequence comes from Sequoia sempervirens, assembly GCA_007258455.2. NCBI lineage: Eukaryota > Viridiplantae > Streptophyta > Pinopsida > Cupressales > Cupressaceae > Sequoia > Sequoia sempervirens. The sequence continues at coordinate 110,376,290 of VDFB02105785.1, forward strand.
CCAAACTTAGCACAAGAGTGTCATTTATTGGCATGTCATTGCATTTAGATGATCAATCATAATGGGCCCAAAACTAAATGAGAATTGATATGGGTATGCAAATTTCACCATCCTCTTTTTCCCCCACTTTGATTTGTCTAAATAACTAAACATTTCGAAAGGATAATTGGTCTATGTGAAGTAATGGATTTTTCTCGGATCCTTCTTACGTTCTTTGTGGCATGAGTGCTCTATAGGGCACAAATAACAATTAGTTTTAATTATATATGAAAATTAAGTAGAGACAGAGGGGGAATGGTTAAACATTTTGCATGAAAAGTGACATGAAAATTTTCCACTTAATGTGGCAATGTGATATGAAATATTTGATATGGCAATGCAATGTGACTCCACTCAATGTAGAAAATATGTTTTACTTGATTGCAATAATACAACAAAACTCTATGTGGTTGCAAGAGAGTGATGTAATCAAGATTGCATTATGTACATGGTAATGAGTTTGAGTTGTGTAACATAAGTTACTACCTAAAATCCCAATCTTATGAACATTAGTAACAATATATGCTCTCATACAATTGGTTGCATCAATGGCATGCAAGAAATTGGAGGAAAGGAAAATATGATGCATGATATATCCTATGAATACACAATGATTGCCATCCCATGACAAACAAGTAATGAATATCAAATAATAGTCATGTAAGAACACAAAGTATGTATTAATACAAATAAGCATGTAAGTGCATAGACTGGCTATTAAGTCCTTTTGTGTTAACTCTTGTCTTATCCTAATTTCCAAATACTTATGTTGGATAATGTGTTCATGATCTTCTTGAAAATTATAAACAATTAAATTATATTTAATAGTGTGTTTTCATATTATCTTGATGCAGTAATTGAAATATTATTAAAATATGGATTATAAGTGGTTGGTTGATTTTACTATATGCTTCATCTATTACTACATATTAGACATATACATGCAATGTTTGACTTGAGTGTGTAGGCATAAGTAAAATATCAACAATGATTAATTAGAGGTGATTACATGGTTTGTTTGGCATTGTAAACCTTTCTTGCCCCATGTGGAGTAATAGGGCATATGGTGTCAAAACTTCTAAAATTAATATCCAAATTGACCATAATTCTAGGTCACTTATGTGTTAGACATGTGAATACATTTTCTCTTGGATGATCTTAGTTAATCTTGTTATTGCATTTTTCTTAATATGTGGAAAAATGATTAAATAGATATTTCATCATGATGTTATGCTTTTAAACTATTTAAAAAGAGAAGAGGTCTATATGAAATACTACATTTCAAGTTATAAAATATATCATTGAAAAGGTCTTATTCAATGGTAAAACAAAAAATGTGGCTTTTGGGTTTAGGGATCAATTTTATGGTAAAGTGATTTTCATTTTATTCCATCTTTTCACTATGTAACTTTCATATGGGTGAAATAGAGGGAGGCTAGGGCATGGGGTGGTTGAGGGGAATGGGGAGTGAGAAAAAAAGGGCAATGGGAAGGGCATTTGGAAATCCTAGCTTTCTTAAAGGGTTGAAAAGGATCTATTGGAATTTGAAAGCTTGTATTGTGAAAAATGTGTCTTGGCTTGCCTAGCGGATTGAATATTTGCATCTTCCTTAATTTTCATCACTCTTTGGAGGTATTTTTCTTGTTGATTAATTTGTAAATTGGTAGGAAATAATTAGAACCTTGTAGGAAAGTATTTTTATTTTGAAGAAAAATATATATTTTTCCATTAAATACTTTTTTATGCCCTTTATATAAATGGGTTTCTTTGAATTTTGAATTAGAATTCAATTTCATTATGTTGGGAGAATTTTAGTTTGTAGAGTTTAAAATTGGGAAAATACAAATTAGTACCCAAACTCTTTCCAAAACTTCTTATAAATCATGTAATTACATATTTGAGATAATGGGTAGATTTTGAACAAAATGGTATAGTTGAATTTTAATGGGAGTTTTTCTATTTATTTGTGAAAATATAGATTTTTTCCTAATCCAAAAATTTATTGTAAAATGTATGTAGCTTGAAAAGTGTAATCCTCTTACAAATTAGTTCAAAAGAGTATCTTTGAATTTTTTAACTATTTAATTTTAATTTTGAAGAAAAATGAAGATTTATGAATAAAGGAACCTAGACAATGAAGGACTTTCTAAAAAGATCTTAAATTAATTATTTTTAGAATTTAAAACTTTTGGATTATTATTATTTTGTGGAAACATGGTTTTTGGCATATAATGAAGTGCACTTTACTTGGGATGTATTTTCTTGTGTATATCAAGTACTTTTCCCTCATGATGGTTAATTAAAAAAGTCTCTTTATAATGTGTGGTAGGAAAGATAGGGAAGTTAGAGCCTAGAGTGGATGGATCTAATTGTAGAATGCAATGTCTAAAATAGGATGATCTACACCATAATAAAGTGGGCATACAATACTTGAACTAGGAATCTCTACATACTAATAAAAAATACAAGATTAATTAGATGCAAAATCTAAATTAGAACACGCTACATCTTAATAAAGAATAAAAGAAACTTAAATATGCAATGTGTAAAAGGATGTTTGAAAGAGGACATGTATTTGACAAATGTTACTATATGGGGGCTTGATATTGAGACTAAGGGTCTAATCAACTCTGGCTTATACTTAGAGAGCTATGGGAATACCACTCCTTGTCCTAGGCCATAATTATTTTCCTTGCTTGACTGGACGATGCAATTTTATCTTTTGTTTAAGAAAACCTTGAGTGATGTGATCTTGATTGTGGCCAATCTATGACTATATGTTGTGAGTGTGCTTGATAATCATTGTGACCATATCTTAGTCTAGAGGCATTGAAATTTGGATCCCACATGGTTAGGTGGTCTTTCATTGGAATTTTTTGAGGAGTTCACATGGATCTTGAAGCTCTTAATTTATTTGTACTACTATAACTTGTTATACTCGAAAAAGTTGTATTCTTGAATTGTTGTACTTTTATATTGGGTTTATCATTGTATTAGAGTGTGTTTCATCCATGTTTGATGTGAATACTAATTTGTAGTCATGTAATAATTGTCTTTTGATTTGAGATTGTAATTTGAATTGTAATGAGAATCTCACATGGCATATAGTCCTAATTTTGATGTGAATTAGGATTTATATGTACTCTTGTTGGAAAGTGGCTTATATACTTTTTATAACTTGGATTCATGAGTTACCTACTATTTGAGATCATGCAATGATAACAAATCTTTGTGATTTATTTTCTTTTAAATATGTTGATAAATCACCTATATTGGTAAGAAATATTATATTACAAAATTATGACCCATTTGCTTTAGAATGCGAATGATTCACTTAGTTGAATAAAATAAAGAATGTACTGTTGTAATGAAATCAAAAGCATTGGTGAAATGTATGTTATCTTAATTTCATTGAAATATATGCTTCTTGATATATAAATGTATAGAGTTGTTAGTAGTAATTAATCATGTAATTGAAGGTGAACTAATACTTACATTTTAAAGTATACTTATAAATGTTTTAAACCTTAAAATATGATTAAATATATTAAAAACCATTGGTTCAAATCATTCGGTAATAGCGCACAAATCAATTAAGTTAAGATGTATTTAATGTTATTCATTTTGTGGTTGTATTGGCTTAGCTATGCACCTATTTTGGTCTTATCTATGAGGCAATGCAAGAAGTTGGGTCCACGTTTTGGCCAAAAAGTGGAATTTTTTTTCTTCTTTGTCACAGTTTACACATAGCATCTTAAGAAACTCTAGTAATATGAAATGTAGTGATTTGAGTCTAGTTTTCAAATATGTAATTTATTATAATACCCAGATGATACATGTTAATTTTTAATAGGAATGTACAAAAACCACTTTTCAAAAGTCACTCTTTAGGTCCATAACATGCACATGTACTCCAAACATAATTTGAACTAAATAGAAGTATTTTTCTACTTCCTTTTGGGTAAATATGTGCATTATAGTGAAGTTTTATGAGGATATTTTTTATGTTTTTTTCAAATATATATTTTTTATTGGCCCTAATTGTTGTTTTTGAAAACCCCTCATCTATGGCCAACATAATTTGAGCTAAAAAAATCATTTTTTGAATATTTTGTCACTGTGTAAAGAATTATGTTCAAATTGATGATGTATATAATATTTTTTAAAGAAACTTTAAAAATTAAAAATTAAAAAATACTAAAACTTGACATTTCAAGTTTATGGACTAGTTCCATTGGAAATTAATTAATAATAGAAAAATAAGTCCAATTATTTAAAAAATTACATATTTGAAAACTAGATATTGTCATCTATAATGAGTTTTAACTTTTTTTAAAATTATGAAAAAAAGTCATTAACAATATTTCTAAAGTCGATTTTTTTCTTGCTATTTTCATGACATTGTACTTTTAGGTCCAAGGCTAAGGGGTGTTTTTCCAAGCCTAAAAAAAAACCAAAGGCATGTTTTCAAACTTCAAAATTTATGAAATACATACCCGCTTTAAAATGCGTACCCATTCCAAAAAAGAGCGGTAATATTATGTAATTAGTGTTGGTGTAAATAAGTGTTTTACCTATCTACTTGTTAATGGGTCCTATTTACATGTTAAGTCAACTTAGGTCCTAGTTTCTTTTTCTAGAAGTCTTAGTTGTTTAGATTAGATCTTATCCTATCTTATTGTAGAGAAGGGGGATTCGCTACTCACGAGGTGAACTATCCTATACTACATCAAGGAATAGTGTGAGAGTTCTAGAATTGGAAAGAGCGGGCCACAAAGACTTTCTAAAAAAATTGACAAGCTCTCGGCCAAAGGACGACAATGCAGGATATGGATGACAGTGTAGTGCACTGGCATCTCATAAGTGTGCTAGCATCTCGTACGAACCAGAAAGTGAGTTCATCACAGAAAATAGCTAAATGACTACTTCTACTCCAATTGTTAAAAACCTTAGAATGCAAGAAAGTAGCAAAATATAACAGAATTGGAATAAAGAAGTATAAATGAGAGAGACAAGGAGGAGAAAGGAAAGAAGATGCTCACAACAATCCAAGTAATGAAGCCTCCAACTAGAAGATATCTTCAATACCTGTTTCTATAAGATTCAGAGAAAGTGTTGGGGTTGTATAGGGGTTTCCCTCAGTCAAACCCCCGTTTTGGTGTTCCCACCTCCACAGACAACCAAATAGAAAGAGAGTGTAACCAAAATGGAAAAAGCATGTGGTGAAAGAAAAACCCACTTCAGGAGTAGAACCCGCACCACCAAGCACGTGAGTGATAAAAGCAAACCCTGCTCGAGGAGGAGAACCTATATCACAAAAGAGGTGATAAAAGCAATCCCCACTCAAGGAGGAGAACCTGTATCACAAAGTAGAGATGCAGTAGATGGGGAATGTGTGAAATCCCAAGATGCTCACAAGCACAAGATAAAAGGGATAGAAATGCAAGGCTTAAGGAAATCCAAAGAGAGAGAATAGGAGAGCTGCAAGAGCCAAGATTGTTGTAAGGAGGGAGAGCAAGATAGCTGCAAGAGCTAGAAGTGTGGTAGAGGGTGTTGTAAGAGCTTGAGAAAATGTTTTTGTAGCAAGAAATGGAGTTGTGGAAGAAAAAGTTGGAGAGTAGAAGGCTAGAGCCAAAGCTGGAGAGAAATTAGAAGCAGAGGAATGGATCTAGAGATGGAGGAAGAGAGTTACAAATGAAGTGAAAAGATAGCATTTAAGGAAGGAAAAGAAGCTTCTCGAGTCGTTTCATGGCATCTCGAGCTGTTACCACCGAGCAAAGGAGGTGAAAATTGGAAAACATGCACGGAGGCAGTCATTTGAGCATTGAAATGTTGCAGGAGGCTAGCACGGTGCGAAAACATCCACGTGGCACACTAGTGTTTAAACACGTTATGCTACAAAACAACAAGAATGGGAAAAGCGCAAGGTTCGATGCAAAGCTCATGTGTGAAGAAAAGATGTTGAAAGGGGTGTTGAGCATCTTGAGAAGGGAAAATGGTTGATGTAGGGGCTAAAACAAGCCTACACAAATGCTAGGGGAATGGACACTAAAGTGGATGCAAGAATGTATGTGAAATTGCAAGGGGTGCAATTTTACGACGATACATTTTTCCCCCACTTTAGCAGGTATATGAATATATGCTAATATGCATGCTAAAGGAAATCTACTAAACATAAATAACATCATATGCCAAAAGGATACTATAGAGGAAGCAAATAACTCTTCAAACCAAAGAAGCATTCCCCTAGTTTGAAGATCTATAATTTAACAAACACATTAGACAAGGAAAGCTTGCACTAGACAACAATGTTAGAACATTAAAAGCTAAAGGATTTGAGTTAGCAAAGTGAAAGAGACCTCGATGTAGAAGGTTGTCTCAGTACTATTCATCATCCCCAAAATAATAACACAGAAGAATTCTAAGATGGAGAGAAGGAGGGCATATACTTAGTATGAAGATGTAGATCTTTGATTCGGTATATACAATTGAGAAGAAAGAGAATCTAAGAATGTAAGCACCTCATAGGCCCGTAGACCTATAAGGAAGGTGTCCTCTAAGATCTCTCTCATGAAGGAAACCAATAAAAGAATCTTACAGGCTCATGGACCTGCAAGGAGGCAACCCCCAAGATCTCTCACATGAAGGAATCCCCAAGAAATAAGTGCCTCACAGGTCCGCAAACCTATAAGGAAGGTATCCTCCAAGATCTCTCACATGAAGGAAAACCAAAAAAGCACCTTACAAACTTACAGACCTGCAAGGAAGCATCCCTTAAGATCTCTCAAATGGAGGAAGCTAGGAAAGTTCCTTACAGGCCCGTAAACCTGCAGGGAAGGTTTTCTTCAAGATCTCTTGCATGAAGGAAACCCAAAGAAAGAACCCTACAGATCAGAAAACCTATAGGGGAGCGACCCCCAAGATCTCTCACATGGAGGAAGCTCAGATGAAGCACCCCAAAAACCCACAAAACTACAGGGAGGTATCCCCCAAGATCTCTCACATGGAGGAAATGAAAGGAAGGGGACTCCACAGAGTCAAAAAGTGGCTTCACAGGCGCACCTGCAAAGAAAAAGTGGCTACACAGGAAAGTAAGCAGACAGTCATGCAGACCATCGATAGATTGGAAATATTTTAAAGGGGTCCCTTGGGAACCAATCAAAAGAAGAGGGTTCCACTCAAGGGATTTGTTGTTTGAAAAGCGAGGTCTAGTCAGGCTGCCCCCAAGCTAGATGTGAATGGATTAATTTGAGAGAAGATCTTTCAAAGGGGATCCCTCGGGAACCCTTCAAAAGAAGAAAAGGTTCCACTCAAGGGACGTGTCATTTGAAAGATAGAGAGAAGAGAGGGGGTCCTTAGAAGGACACACATCTCTAGAATATGTTATCACTTCCCCCAGCATACAGGGGAGGAGAACCATGCAAGACACTTAGAACAAGATAGAGATAAACTTTGATATCATTTTTCATTTGAAGAAGAGGTAGGTGCATCAACAAGTAAATAAGTGATTCCAGTTGAATCATGAAGTTGTATTTTGTACTTCAAGGCCTTACATTCACTAGTGGAATGGCCAAGCACTTGATGATATGCATAGAAAGAATGTTTTGCTTCATCATGTTCATGAAATTTATTGCATGTAGGAGAAGGAAGAGTGATCAAGCTGGCTTTTAGAAGCCACAAAAAAATACACTCTTGCTCAAATAAATAATGAAGAGCAGGAAGCAACCCTTTCTCTTGTGGAGAAAGATTCGACTGCTCATAAGAAGAAGGCACAAAGATAGAAGACAATGGAGGAAGAATCTTTTCAACATAACAAGGTTGAGAAGAATTCATGTCACTCAACCATGGCTTCCATTTAGATCATTCATTTGTGCAACCAAGCCCCAAATTATGCTTACGGGGTGTGAATTCTATAGGGACTTGAATTCCTTGTTCGTTACACTCACAACCTTTACGCCCATAGCCATATTTAGATACAAGCTTAAAGATGGGGCCATAACATGTTTGAAAATATTGAAAAGGAGTATCCTCATAGAGAGCATTTTCCCAACAATGGGGATCACACTCCTCTATGGGATTTCCATCATCCTCTTTAACAAGATTGTCAACATTATCTTCTTTAGCAGAAGCGTAATCATCTTCCTTAGAAGGAGGATCAACACTAAGAACATTACAATTATTGCTCGCACCATCCCACGATACAAAAGAACAATCATATTTGATAGCGGGTGTGGATCATGTTATTGGAAGGTCTGAGTGGATCGAGTTGACTTTACATTCCCTAATGAAGGATTTTGTAAAGTACAAGGAACCCAATCATCACCAAGACATGCATTCTTTTGAGAAGAAGCATAAGGAGTAAACTTAAGATTTCTTGCTTCAGAAGGATCTTCTTCAGGGACATTTATCTCAAGAGTATCCTTTGTAGTAGGTACTACTAGAGTAAACATCGACACATTGGAAGACATTGAAGGGATAAGAGTAGGTATAACCAAAGCTTGACTAGCAGCTTCCATCTCACATAAGTGCATAGCGTCAGGGTCAACTTTGACTGTGACTACTCGATTATTACAAATGAACTTAATAGATTTATGCAAGGTAGATGACATTGCACCCATAGCATGAATCCATGGTCTACCAAGAAAAGGTTATATGGTAATTTTTCTAACATAACATAAACAAGGGTGGGTATGGTAATGATTCCAAGCTGTAAAGGTAATACTATTGTACCTAGAGCTTTTCACCCAACATCATCAAACCCATGAATAACAAAAAAAGAAGCATTAAGAGAAGACAAATCAATATTAATCTTAGGAAATAGATTGATGCTACATACATTGAGCATCAAACCAATGTCAAAGCTCAAGTACATCTAATACCAATTCTATTAATGTTAACTATGATCATTAAAGGGTCGGCTTGCTTCTGTACTTCCAGAGGTAGGAGTTCCTGCAGATAGAACATAATATTCAGAAAATTCACATGAATATACACCATCAATGCATTAGCATCCATCACCTTACTGGAAGAAGGAAAGAGGATCTTTTGCAAGGCTTCTTGAAGCATTCCTTGATAAATTGGAGCAGACTAAAGCAAGTCCCACAATGAGATCTTAGCCAGAGTAACTCGAAGTTGCTCGACAAGATCGCAATCATTGGGTGCTTTAGTTGTAGGTTTAGGTTCTTGAGGAAGGATTGGTTTCTTATTATTTCTATTCCCATAAGTATGGGCTACCACTCTATAAGAGGGAGCCATAGAAATATTAGGAGAATGACTATCAAATGCAACACCATTAATAGAACAAACCCTTTTAGGAGAAGAACTGGTTGAAGTCATGTAAATGACGGGTCTCTTAAGCCTTTTAGGGGTAGCAGAGACATAAATTAAATTTATAGACTCATCACAACTAGTAGAATAATTATTCATAGAAATATTCTTAACATCGATCTAGGGAGGATCAGATGTGGAAGGAGGTTCATCATTCGCCAATGCATCTTCTCTAGAAGAGAGTGCATCAGAACAAAGATGAAATTCATCATTCACCAATGCATCATATCCAAAATAGAGTGCATTAGAATGAAGAGAAGGTAATGTAATGTTAAGAAAGGTATAAATGATTTCATCTTCTTGCAACAAAATATCCTTCAAAGAAAGAGGACTTTCATGAGAAGGATCAAAGACACCAAGTGACATGGGTAAAGCCAATTCACTATCACATGCATGAAATGGGACATCATTAATATTTTGAACAAAATTAGATATTGTTCACTAATAAAATAAGATATTAAATTCATTACAATTTTTTTAGTATTTTCTATGTTCTACTAGTTTGTGTTTTTAGAGGTCTTCGAAGTGGAATTTGAGGTCAGAAATTGCATCAGTCCCTAAAATTCAATTGCCAAAGACACTAGTATTTTAGGGACTGAACTAGTTCCCTAGGAGACCTTTCCAATAGTGCAAATGGTTCTGAATTCCGAGCACCGAGTCAAAATTTATGACCCTACCTTGTTCACGTTGGGTTCACAAAAATGTAGAGAAGGGGGGTTCACTACTCACGAGTTCTCTTCGTACAAAGAGCCTCATAGGGTGAACTTCCCTAGACTACCTCAAGGAATAGCGCAAGAGTTCTAGAATCAGAAAGAGCAAGTCATGAAGATTTTCTGGACAAATTGAGAAGCTCTCGGCCAAAGGACAACAACGCAGAATATGGATGATAGTGCCGCTTTGTCATCTCAGAAGCACGCTAGCATCTCATATGGACCAAAAAGTGAGTTTGTCACAAAAAATAGCTAAATGACTACTTCTACTCTGATTGTTAAAAACATTAGAATGCAAGAAAGTAGCAAAATATAACATAACTGAAATAAAAGTATAAATGAGAGAGACAAGGAGGAGAAAGGAAAGAATATGCTCACAACAATCCAAGTAATGAAGCCTCCAGCTAGTAGATATCTTCAATACCTGCACTTGTAAGATTGAGAGAAAGTGTTGGGGTTGTATAGGGGTTTTCCTCAGTCAAACCCCTGTTTTGGTGTTCCCGCCTCCACGGATAGCTAGATAGAAAGAGAGAGTGCAACCAAAATGGGAAAAGTGTGTGGTGAAAGCAAAACCCACTTCAGGAGTAGAAGCCGCACCACCAAGTGTGAGTGATAAAAGTAAACCCCGCTCAAGGAGGAGAACCCATATCACAAAAGAGGTGATAAAAGCAATCCCCACTCAAGGGGGAGGACCCATATCATGAAGTAGAAATGCAGTAGATGGGGGATGTGTGAAATCCCAAGATGCTCACAAGCAAGAGCCAAGATTGTTGCAAGGAGGGAGAGCAAGATCTGCAAGAGCTAGGAGTGTGGTAGAGGGTGTTGTAAGAGCTTGAGAAAATGTTGTTGTAGCAAGCAATGAAGTTGTGCAAGCAAACTTTGGAGAGTAGAATGCTAGAGCCAAAGTTGGAGAGAAGTTAGAAGCAGAGGAATGGAGCTAGAGATGGAGGAAGAGAGTTACAAATGAAGTGAAAAGAAAGCATTTAAGGAAGGAAAAGAAGATTCTTGAGCCATTTCAAGGTATCTTGAGTTGTTACCATCGACCAAAGGAGGTGACAAGTGGAAAACATGCATGGAGGTGGTCATTTGAGCATTGAAACATCGCAGGATGCTAGTGTAGACATCCAAATTTGGACACTTAATTTATCCAAATTTATCACTTTTCGTTTAAACATCCTCTTATCCAAGTTAATTAAGTAATATTACTATTATTTAATTAATACCCTTAATTCTACCAAATCCCTAAGGTATTTAAATAATTAAATACTTTATTCTCTTTAATCCTCCTTCCATCAAATAAATTAAATAAATAATACATTTATTCAATTCCTCACATGTCATTTTCATATAATCCTAATCCATCTCCTAATTTCTTCATTAGGGATGTGCACATGCCTAATCCCTTATTAGGATGTGTCACATCCTCCAACTTTTGCAAGTTGGCTTCTAATCCTCATTTATCTTCTAATTACTGATTAATTAATCTTAATAGTACTTTGGTCAACTCTCTCCATCCCCAAGGAATTTTTAATTCCTTTTTATTCCTCCAAGAATCCCCTTTTCCCATGCATCTTCTAGAATCTTTGACTTGTCACATCAAGTCACATGTGACAAACTCCCACCTTTTGGGAACATTGTCTTATCCACTAGATTCTTCTAATCATTATGAATTTAAAATTCACTTTTATTCACCCAAGATTCTTCCCATCTCCCAATGTACTTGCAAGGTACTTTTCCTTCCTCCACATCATGTACTTCTTCTCCACCTCACTTACACCTCATCCCTTCTTAGCCACTTCACATTCCACATGTTAAGATGTGAGGGCTTGTGAGTTCTCAACCCACCATAGGCCTTCATCTTGACCTTGTTGGATGAATCTCAACCGTTGAATTCTCTAGAGAATTCAAATTCTTCTATAAATACCCCCTCCTCAAGGGCATTTTAAAGACTTTTTCATTTGAGCAACCTTATGCTGTCAATTTGCATTCTCAAGCATTCACTATCATTTAGCCATCCACTTTGATCATCTTGCATATTCAATCTTGCATCTAGCTACACCAAAAAGCCATGCAAGGAGCACACAAATTCATCTAAATCAAGAGCCAACCAAGGATTCTTCAACAACAAGGAAGGTATAATCGATTTGCATTTTATTTCATCTATTTTTCTTGTTTTATCACTCTTTAGGCTAACCATTGAAGTGTTCTTAGTGTTTTATCATTTGCATTTTTAGTTATTTTGCATATTAGAATAGGGTAAAATTCCAAGGTACACAACTAGCATGGAGCATAAATGTCCTTGTGGCATGCTAGTGTCCGAACACGTCACACTACAAAATGACGAGAAGGGGAAAAGCGCAAGGTTCGATGCAGAGCTCATGTGTGAAGGAAAGCTATTGAAAATGGGTGTTGAGAATCCTGAGAAGGGAAAAGGGCTGATGCAGGGGCTAAAATGATCCTACACAAATGCTAGGGGAATGGACATGAAAGCGGATGCAAGAATGTATGTGAAATTGCAAGGGGTGTAATTTTATGACTATACACTTATCTAGTTAGATTTTATTTAATTTTTTTGTCCTAGGTCATTTAATATTCGTTGAGGTAGTTATCTCATTGTGCAAGATTAATACACATGTCAAGATCTTGTCTAATCCTATCTCACAAATTGCCTTTATAAGAAAGGCATCATATGTACATCATATATTCAATATAGGAATATTGTATCCATAATCACAACATGATATTCCTAGCATTTCTCTCTTTTGGAAGTTATTTTTTTCTTCCAGGTGATGTTAGGGTGTTGGGAGTTGACCATTAACTCCTACATGGTATTAGAGCTTTAGTATTGTTGACTTCTTCCTAGATCTGAGGGATCCATTTTGACTTGAAGATTTTGTTGGGTGTAGCTGGGGGTTTCAAGGATCTCACCGTTGAATCTAGGGCATCAAAGAAAGTTGGGTTTGTCTTTCGTTTTGTCAAATTTTGTTATATTTTGTCAGATCTACAAGGGTTTCAAGTTGAGATAAGGTTACCAGATCTGGGAGGTAGCTACATTTTTGGGGCACTTTGGGCCAAAAATGGCCCTACCATCATATCTAAAAGGCTTGAAAAACTTTAGATCAACTGTCAAATTACAAAAATCCAAGCACTTTGCCCTCGGCCTAAGATATATTTTTTACCCAATTCGGTCGATCACTGATTGTACAATCATATGAATTTGTCACGAAAAAAATCACACAGGTTGAGAGAAAAGCATTGTAGGTTTAGATTCTTTTTGGTTTTAAAATATTATTTTGAGAATATTTTGTTTTAAAATCAAAAGGAAAAAAAATAATTTTAGGGACTGTTTGCGCAATACTTGCATAGATTGTAGAGTCGGTAGAGTATGAGATCCTTCGTCATGTGCCACGTGTCGACACATAATTGACCTATGCCACACCAGTCTATCTCCCATTAACCTACACATAACAACCATCAAACTCAAACCACACATCAAGCGAATCTTCCTTCAAATATTTTGGAGCATATCCTTAGATTCATCGAATATTCCATTGCAACTAACAGATAGAATATTCTGATAGAATATTTCAGTAGGGAAGAATATTCTATCTTAGAGGGAATATTCTTGTCTAACAACCACCAAAACATCAATTTTAAGATCGTGGACTACTAACGTCAACACTGTGTTAGCAATGACGTTAGCAACCCCTTAAGATTTTCGCACCCCCTCTCCAATGCAATTTGTGGTTTTCCAATCCAACATCGTGGGTCCATAACTTGGTCATACCAACTCCTTTTCTTAAGATATATATATTTTTAATTTGGTTTATAATTTTGTGCTCTTCCTAGTGGTACAATTGGTTTTTTATTTTGGTGCCTATTTTCCCAAAAATTGTAGATTCTCACAGGTGTTGCTGAATTGTTCTTGTTTTGGGAACTTTTGGGGCTTCATTCTTGCTCCTATGGTAAAATTTTTGGGTGATTTTTTTTTGAAATTGCATAATTTTTTATGCAGTTTCCTGTGGTGTGATAAGATTGATCTCATTTTATGTAAAATTTTTACTTTGAGCTTGTGGCCAAATTTAGCATATGTAAGCACTAAGATCAAATCCACTTCATTGTTTTTGACAAGTGACACCTATAATCACACTAAGTATAAAGTTCAATAATCATAAATTGATAGGGGGATTTCTTGTTTATATAATTTTTTTTTTTGGGGGGGGGTAATCTTGCAATGGTTGATTACTTTCTTTTGCTTGTTGTGTGTTCTTATAATAGGGAAATCTCAAATTGAACTCCTAACTCCATATAATTATGCTTCATGAAGAAAATTAGTATGAAATTATATCATGAGAAAGGGTTATCTTGGCTATCTAAAGGAAACCATTCCTCAACCTACTGATGCTAAAGAATTGGAAAAATTGGAGCTTGATCGTGAGAAAAAACTTGGATGCATATATGCTCATTAGTTTCATTTGATTTACAATTTCATGTTAAATCATAAAAATGCTTAAAGAGGCTTGGGAGGATTTTAAGAAATTGTATGGTAAAATTGATAATATTAGGGATATCAGATTGATAATGATTTGATGAATCTTGATCCTAAATGTTTTAACCACATCCAAGACTACATATCTATTGTGTGGTCTCACAACACGCCCCATTTTTCCCCTTGGAAAAATGTGGACCCCCCTTTTTTTCCTTTTTCCTTTGCTCTTTTGCTTTCACTCGCTTCGGCGTTGCTTTGTTTCTCGGTTGGTTGTTGATTTACTCTTTCATTTTCACTTGGCCTCTTTGTTGTTATATCCTTTTGCTTCCTGGATTTGGTGTTTTGTTTTACTTGCAATGTTTAGTATGCTACCAGAAACTGGAGTCCCCAATTCCTATGTTTGAGCTGAAAGAATTTGTATCTTCATATGAGTCTAGCTCTGCTCGGTATTTCATTGATTGGAGTTGTCAATCCTGATAATTTCATTTTTATCGGAGTCCAATATTTTATTGTTTGCTTTTCCTGAAAGTCGAAAACCAGAGAGTCTGCTTTGAATTTTGTTAAATCTATCTTTTAGACTCAGTTTCTAGTCTTTCCTTTCATTCTGGTTTTCTCTTTCCTTATAGGGTATTTCTCGGATCCTAGTGTTTTTTTGTTCCTTTCAAAAGCAATATCAAAAAGCTTTAATCCTAGTGATTACCAATCAATCACATATCTTTAATGAAATATACCTTATAAAGAATTAGTGTGACATCTGATTGCCACATATAATCACCACACCATCTTCTTTCTCAAATAGCGAGCTAGTGCAAAAATCTAGGTGTTCATGATTTGAACCATAATCTGTAATGATTGCACCTTTATTCTAGGAATTAATGTGAAATAACAGGTAATTAATGAAGGTGGTCAACTATCTATGTACTTGGCACCACCTCAAGCATGCAATTGCTTTTACAACACTTCACTTTGTGTCATATTGCAAATTTGCTAAGGACATTGAATTAACGAAATGACATTGGCGTGCAAAGAGAGGTAAATTTTGAGAAACGAAGATGCAACTACCAAGGGTTTTGAAGTTGCATTTTGAAGAATCACCATTATTAACCAGAACTAGGTATGTTCCGAATAACTGATACTTTGTTAAGTGTTTCTCAAGATGAAAAATCTTGATAATGGTATTTCCCATTTAGAAATTGAAATGTTGATTATTCTCTGATTTGCTAAATTTAATCGAAAATGAATTGAAATTTTTATGAAATGTAATTTTTGGTTAAATTTAACCCTAACTTGCACACAAGACACAAATTGTGAAAAGTGCAGATGATGAAGGGTACTCCCCTTACAATCTAAAACTCACAAAAACAACAAATAATGGCACAAACAAAATGCAAGAAGGAAAGAAAATATTTTTATTCACTGAAATGAAAATGAAATTACAACATTATATTTTCCATCACATGGGCTTTCTAATTACAAAAATCTTGAAGTCTACAAACTAAAGCCACCATCTACTTTGCTCTGGCCTCCTCTTTGTAGTCCCCCTTTACATCCTTTATTTGGAACGTGTAACTACCCTAGAATCTTTTGGAAAGTGTAACCACCTTAGAATCTTCTGGAAAGTGTAACTTCCTCAGGAAGATATTTTGAAATTTTATTTTGGTATTACAACTTCGCGGGGTCATAACTTTTGATCCGACCATCAGATTTTCTATTATAATACATTTTTGGAATGGTCTCGAGAAATATTGTACCAAAAAGTAGGGCCTAAGGGCCATCCACTTTCATTTTCCACCAATTTTCAGGCCCATTTGGAGCCTCTAAGTGCCTCAAAATTGACCCCGAAGATTTTACTAGGATTTTCAAAAATTAAAATTTTTATCTCTCAAATGACAAATGGTATTGAAGTGAATTTTTTTTCCATTGGCTTCAATTTACCATTTTGGAGGTCTGTGTAAGATTTTGTGTCCAATTGTGCATAAAAGAAAACTTACTAAAATAGTAACACTACCAAATTTAGCCCTTATTGAAAAGAAACAACATTTTTTTCTGGGTGATGCAAGATTGCTCTTACACCCTGGATGCTCCTGCATTAGTAGAGCACATTATATACAAAATAAGCACTTCTGATACAAGGGAAAAATATGAATTCAAGTATTGCAATTCACAAGTTGTACTCATCAACGTAGTGGTTACAGACACTCATATGGGATGGTCTTCTGACATTGAAATCTGTTCATGGCTATTACAAGAGAATGCTTCTCAATGTACCAAAAATGTTGTGGAAAATAGGTTAATTCTTGCAGGAGGGTTTCCTCCAGTAATGGAAGCTCTTGAATTAGTTATGCAATGTATAAATCATTACAACCCATCCAAGAGGATTGTTGCGAAAGAAGGGAGAATTTATGCAGACCTATCACAGAGAGGAATCATATGCACATTTGGTCTCCCCATTTAGAGAAAGATGTTCAATTTTGACCTAAAGGCCAAGACCAAGACATATCAGAGCGCTGAAGAGTGTAATAGAGAAATTATGAGCACCCAATGGTTCCAACAACCAATTACACAACAAACCAAGGTAATTCAAAGGTCTGAGTTTAAACAAGAAATGAAAGATATTATAACTTTGTTGAGCAGAGTAGTTGGTTTAAGAGAAGCAATTAAATTCAAATCATGGATGTTTGTGATAATATCCAGCATGATAGAGGGTCTTGTGGAATTGCATTGGGGAAAATTGATAAGTGACAGACTACATGAACATATTACTACATTTCCCAAAACCAGATGCTTCTACATGTCATCGTACGTTATTTACTCTTATGCTATGAGAGCCAATAAAGAAGGGTTGAAATAGATTGGTACTCTAGGAACAAAGGTTGGCAATAGTTTGATATATGCACATCTACCACAGATCACCATCCATGGGTATAAAGATTATTATAGGAAATTTAATGATTTTCTCTCCATGAAATTGGTGAGAACAATGGAAGGTGATAAAGCTAAAAGATTATCCCTGGAAGCACAAAGTGTCATTCAGCCTATGGGAGGCTGGTACATACATTTCTCAACTTACTCCTACATTAGAGTGGAGGGATTTGATGAACACCCATTCATGCTACCCAGGTATCCTACAGATAAAATTGTTTTATTGGAATTAGTTAGACAGTTAAAACCATCTCAGGCTCTTTATAGCCATGCTCACAAAAAGGCCTCTTTTAAATTACCCATTACAATAGGAAATTATAAGTGTAGTGCAATTAAAGTAACTGATTTGTGTGAAGAAGAACTGAGGACCTACCATTTTGAGCAGTTCCCACTCTAGAGAGTGTATTATGATATTGATGGAAATATTGCTAAAAATATATTTGGTTTTCATGCTCATGTTCCACATTTAGAAGATTATTGGCTTAATTGTGAAGACGAGCACATGGTAAGAAGAAGAAAATATGAAAGAATGAATTTAAGATTTGCTCGGATGCTCAAATACTCTATTTCTATAATTGGTGTGGTGGGTTTTTCTCCCGTAAGGGTTTTCCCACGTATATCTGGTGTTCATGTGTGTTTTTCTAAATACTCTATTTCTATAATCTGTCTCATAGTACATCTCAATTTGACTGTAATTGAAAAATTAAAAGTACTTCTGCATTCTTTCCTGAGGTATTGACATTAGGAGAATTGTTTTCTGCATTTAATTTTCCTTACAGAACACTTGCAGGTCTTTGAAGAATAAGAGAAAGGCCATGCTAAAATTGAAATTAAGACTAAAATTGCATAAGAAGAAGATACATAGTTTGCAAGAGATGGAATTGAAAATAAAGAGAATCCTAGTGTAGCAGTAAATAAAGAAGATAATGTTCAGAGAGATGAAATAGAAGATCTGGATAGACAAAAAAATATAAGTGTTCAAACAAAGGAGGCAGTGTCAAACCCTACAAATCCCAAATCTATGCTAGATATTATTAAATAAATCCCCATTTCAAAAAATGTGGCAAGTCAGAGAAGATGTTTATGAAACAAGTGGTAAATAGGAACAAAGAAATGTTACAGAGGTACAACAAGATGATGATACACCTGATTGGTTAATCAGGGAATTAGCTTCTCCAATGGAAGTGGAAGTATTACCTCTAAATCTTAATAATTTTATACAAGAAGTAGGTACTCCTAAACCTAGACACAGAGCAAAGATAAAGCATGTCATATAGAGAAATGAAGATGGCAATAGAACTATTCAGATAGTCACTCCAACAACGAATAAGGATAGACATGAAATAACACTTAAGGAGTATAAGATAGCAAGTATTAACCTTGGACACTCATCGTGGCAGTAAGAGTTAGAGGAAATAAAAGTAAATTTAAATGCTAGTATTGCCAGAGTACAAAAATATAAATAGAAGAAAAGAGAATTGAAAGAACGGGTTTCTACCTTGGAACATTTCATTAAGTCATTAACTTTATCTATTTGAGAACAAGATGAATTGCCCCAACATCTGGTGTTGATGTCACAAGAACAAGTAGATGCAATTGTTGCAGGAGCAGGTCATCAAAGAAAGGCAAAACATTGAAATTCTCATGTAGTCAGATGTCCAAGAGTTAATACAAAGTGATGTAATATTAAGACATGAACTTTCATTGCTAGGAAAATTGAAGAAACAGTTGAAATGGGAAGGTAACATGTTAATACAATGTATTGAAGGAGTTGAAAAAGTCACCATCGAGTGCAAAAGATTGATTAGTGAAAATCAAGAATTTATTGAAGTGATAGCAGGTCAAGGTTTTGATCCCCAAACACTAGGAAAGGAAGGAAAAGAAGCTAAAGCCTACAAGGAATGGATAGAAAGAATAAATAGAGATCCTGTTCAATTGTTGATGCGAGAGATCATTGATGAGAAAATAGAGTGCATAAATGTTATAGCCAAGTATGAAACAAACAAAGCACAAAAAAATGATATCATACTTCAAGTAATTGAAGAATATATTAGGTTCAAGCTCAATTGGAGATCAATACAAATAATTTCAAAAGAACACATGCATCAAGTATTAAGTGCTTTCTGAGAGTATTGGTTGAAGAAAGAAGGAAGAATCTTGGAGCCCGAGCCATAAGTGAAAAGAGAAAGAACCAAATACCGGATATCGAAAAATGTGATGAGGTTTATTTTGTTTCAATTTTGAATTTGCAAGTTGATCCCAGTCCCAGTAGGTGTTATTCATTTTGGTGCTTTGGAAGGAAGTCAGTAGCCTCGATTAATGCAAAGTGTTCATGTTGAAGTATGAGGAAAAGTGTTGCTGTGGATGAAGTCAAATCCTTGACTTATTCTAGAATGTTCTTTATGACAGTTGGTAGATGCCATGTGCCATGTTTTAATTTGTTATTTCTGATCCTTTGGATGGAATTTTAAGTTGAACTTCTGGGGCCTTGTTTCTATAAAAGGCCATCTTGTCCCTCATTTTTATTTTAAGTTCAAAATTTGTGGATGTCGAAGGAGCATAATTTTTTTTAAGTTTTGTTCTTTTTTCCTATTTTCTGAACCATTCCGGCATAAAACTTTGTATGCACGTAGACATTAATTAATATCAGAGCTTTTTAGATAGCTACCTATCTTAGTATCTTTTGTAGCTGGTTTTGTTAGTTCGGCCAAACAAGACTGTATGTTGCACCATTTAAGGGTGCATACAAAACCTACTCGGTGTTTAGAAATGAAAACCTCTCTTTAAAAGCTTACACCATTTTATATGTAGTTGTGAAGCAATCTGGTGAAGTATAAAGCAGTTTTCTTTGTTTTAATTAATTCTTTGGGGCATCCATGGATAATAACTAGGAGAAACTTTTATTTTTTAGTATTTTTTTATACTTTGTTTTAGAATAGATGTTTAAATATTTGAAAATGTTCCAAAAATTTAAATGAATGGAAGGAATTTTATTGAAAATATTTTGTTTTCCATAAAGTTTTTGAATTCTTAATGCTAAATCTACTTAAGTGATAGCAAAGAATTTGTGATAGTCATGAAATATTATGTTGAATATTTTGGTTATCCTATGAATGAAGTTAAATTTTATGTGAAATGTTTATAATTCTTAGCAAAGCTAGAAATAATTGTAGTCCCTTTGAGATTAACAATAATATCACATCATTACCCGAGAGAACCTAGTGCAACCATGACCTGGTTATCAGAGACTTGGGATTGAACAAAAGCCAATCTTTATCCTATGAATTCAAAATTCCCCTTTAGGTTGTCTTTGTTTCATATCTTTCAAGAAGGATAGACTCTTTATGGTCTTGTTTGTGAAGATTTTATTCGACCCGTTTTCTGCGAGTGAAATTGTTGTCAATAGGAACTGGTGCTAGAAGAAGGGCCTATTGTTGTTATTTTTTGTTTTGTTAGGGTTTAAACTAGATTTTCGTAGAACCACTAGATCTTAGTCTAGTGATCCTCGGGTGACTTTAGTCGAGCTTAGTGGGCGAACATTGTCTAGACCTCAAAAGTCTAGAATTTTAAGTGCAAGTCCAAATATTGCAACTGTTGTTACACCACCAGCTCCTATAGTGATGGAATTCTTTAATGTGGAGTCACTGATTCAATTTGTTGTATACAATGATTTACCAAAAAATCCTGACAAGTTGTGTCCTATGTATTATTTTCACAAAGATGCAGAAGAACATATCATTATATTCAAGGATACATGCTTTAGAGAAAGAATTCAACATGAAGATGCCATATGTAGGTTGTTTGTGTATACTTTGAGTGATGAAGTTTACCAATGGTATATCAACCTACCTCGTAATTCTATCAGATCATGGCAAGACATGGAAACTCAATTTTTAGCCAGGTTTAGAACACTGACTAATCCTGCTTTGTTATATCATCAATTCACTCAAATCAAGAGGTTTGAAGGCAAACCTATAACCACTTTTAATGACAGATTTTAAAAGGCTTATTCTAGGTTACAAGAACCTTATTCAATAGTGGATAATTTGTCTACTATCATAGTTTATTATACAACAATAGATCCTTTGATTGATATGCTTGTGAAGCGAAGAGAAAATCCCCCTACTACTTTACCAGAAGCCTATGTCAAAGCTGTAAGCGTAAATTTAGAAATGAAACATCTTGGAAATGGATCATTCGTGAATGGAAGAAACAAATTGAATATTTACCCTACCCCGAATGCAAATGTAGTCCCTATAGGTCATCCTATGGCTCCTAATGTTTATCCTACAGTGGTCCATAATGGGACATTTCCTCAAAATACTTTCTTTCAATGAGGAAATAGTCAAGATTTACTCCCTCACCCTGTTTTGGCTATTACAAAGCTGCATCCTAATGAAAATTATTTTTTCTCGCAAACTCAAGAAAATCAAAATGTCACAATTTTTGAGGAAAAGGAAGACATGAAAGAAGTTACAACTCAACTCAAAAGACTAACCACAGAGGTTACACAATTAAGGAATCAAAATTTCTATGCTTAGAATAATAATCAAAATTCACAAAATCGAATGTATAATGCTCCAAGGCCACCTAGACCTTGGAATACATGCCCTAATAATGGGGGAGTATCAACACCTTTAGATAATATTGATTCAACTGATGAAAAGTCTACATCAAAAGTGAACTTAGCTGACCTTGCAATGAATAATTGGTGTAGAATTCATAATAAAAATGATCATGCTGAAGTAGATTGTTCACAATTCAAAATTGCTTTAGACATTTTCCTTGCTACTACACATTACAATGAACATTGTGATTTTCATCCTCCTAAAGGAAATGAATTAGTTCTGGTAGGATATGACTCTTCTCTAGTCCTAGAAAGTTATGAACGTTTCAAATCACCTATTGTTATTACAAGTCGTGCTCATGAATATGAAAGTGATAATTTGACTATGACTTTGGAAACATATACTTTTCCTTATCAAGACGAAAATGAGCCTCAAGAAGAAATATATGAAATACATGCCTTCTAATAGTATCAGAAGGGACACAATTACAACAAGAGGAATAACGTTAACAATGGAGGTAGATTCAATGGGCCTTTAATGACATCCATCCTGCCTAATAACTTCAACACTCCACCTGATGACAAATCAAGTAATAACCCTAGGTTACCCAAGGTAACCTCTCACTACAATTCATCAAATGCTTCAAAAGGTGAAAAGATAGACTCCGCTGATCAAAACAATTTGACTAATTATTTAGAAAAATAAATTAAGAAGGTAAAGATTATCCTTTCTCTATTAGAATTGCTTAAGACACCTATGATCAAGAAAGCTTTCTTAAACACTTTAGAAGATTTTCCTAAAGAAAGAAAATTCAAGGGCATTCAAGTGAAAGATAGTTAGGCTAAAGAAAAAGATAAGAACATCATTCCCATAGCAGACGTGCAAGTAGACTTTTACAAAGGGAAATTAGAGTCCCCACCATTTTTGCTCACTTTAAGAATATTTGGTAAGAATCTTCATAACTGCTTAGTAGACTCTGAAGCGTCTACTAATGTGATGCCGCTATCCATATGTCAAACATTAGGGTTAACCCCTACAAGTTCTTTAAAGAAAGTCACTCAACTTGACAAGACATAGGTAAACATAGTAGGAGAGTTGACTAATATTCACATGAAATTGACTTCTAATCCTAGAATCCAATATTATGTTGACATTCAAGTCATGGAGATACTTGATACTTATGGTATGCTTCCAAGTAGAGTTTGGTCTAAAACATTGAATGGATACATGGCTATTGATTTCTCACACAGGTGGTTACCATGGAAGGGAGTTCCTAATCAAATGTGGATTGAAAGAGAACCATGCATGAAATACATGATCATAGATTATAATAAAAAAAATGAAGTTCTATATATCGATGTAGAACTAGGAGTTTACAAAATATGAAGTTCAGGAGTTAAAATTGAAGAAGTTTCACTTGTGATGCTAAGAAATCTAATGAATTGACTCCTGGAACAAATATTTTAATTGAAACAAATTGTGATTCTTACTAAGAAGAGAATGGTCCTTATGATAAATTTCAAAAGAATATTATTACAAAAGCTTAGGAGACCAGTAAAAGTAAAATTTCACTAAAAAGTTTGTTGTTGTTGGATTGGTGCATGTTGCATAATGTTGCACATTCAAAAAACAACTGTATGATGTGTCTGGAGATAATTCATAGAATTGAGAATTGATACTATCCAAAACATGATAATGTCAAAAGAACTGAACTAGAAACGTGTAAAGAAAAAGATCAAAACATACACACTGAAAGGATTTACACAATGATATTGAAAAATGGTAAAATATTAGCTATAGATGATCAAGCTTGGATTCTTAAATCTTATGGATCAAAATCAAAACAAGGAATTGGAATTGGAGTCAAACTTATTAACCCACAAGTTAAGTCTTTTCTTGCTGCATATCAATTGCAATTTCAATGTACTAACAATGTGGCGAAATGCAAAGCCCTTATACATGGCTTGATCCTAGAAATCGAGAAGAAAGTTAGAATCCTTATATTGTTCATTGATTCAAAATTGGTAGTTAAACAAGTCCGAAAGCAATATATTTTCCACTACAAGAGATTATCCAATTATCGACATAGAGTATGGTATTTAATTGAATATTTCAATGCATTCAACATTATCCCTAAAAGATTCAATCAAAGAGCCAATGCTCTAGCTACTATTGCTAGTACTTTAGAACCTTTAGAGACCTCATATATGAAAAGATTCATAGTTGAATTGGTACAGTTGCCTTCAGTTCCTGATAATGTCACTAACTTGCAAGTATTTGAAGATGACTCACACATATTGGAATTCATCACTAATTTTAGTATTTTTGAAGCACAAATAATTGAAGAGATAGATCACCCTGATGGTGAAATTCAAGATGAAGAATTGACTCAAGCCAGAGATACTAACATTCTGAAAGGAATAATTGAGTTAGAATGATTATTCAACATTGACTAGATAGTCAAACAGAAAGATTTACCTCAAAGTGACAGAGGACTATCTGAGTTATACAATTTGCATACTAAAGAAGATCCTAAGAATGTTCTCATAGGGAAGGTTTGTACTGAAGAAGAAAAGAGAAATATTGCTCAGGCACTTAAAGATTATTGGAAAGTCATAGCATGGACATATGAAGACTTGAAGACTTATGACACTTCCATCATTACACATACTATACAATTGAAGCCTGATGTGAAACCTTTCCAATAGAAACAACATCCAGTAAATGCACTCTTAGAGCCTTTAATTCAAAAGGAAGTTCAAAAACTATTATCAACCAAGATAATTTTTTCTATTAGACATTCTACTTGGGTGGAAAATTTAGTCCCCGTAAGGAAGAAAAATGGAGATATATGACTGTGTAGATTTATGGAATCTCAACAAGGCATCTGAAAAAGACAATTACCCACTACCCTCACTTGAAGAAGTGCTACAAATAGTTAATGGTTTACAAATGATGTAATTTTTGGATGGATTTTCTGGATATAACCAAGTAATTGTAGCAAAGGAAGATCAAATGAAAACAACTTTTTCCACGAAGTGAGGAACTTTCACTTACAGAAGGATGTCATTTGGATTGATAAATGTTGGAGCTACATTCCGAAGAGCCATGGACTATGCTTTTCGAGAATTGATAGGAAAATGTATCATTATTTACATGGATGACCTTACATTATTTTCTAAAGATAGAAGAGATCATGTTCGAGATTTCAGAGCAATACTACAAAAGTGTGAAACCTATGGAGTTTCATTAAATCCTAAAAAGTATATTTTCAGGGTGACTAAAGGAAAGTTACTGGGACATATCATTTCTGAATATGGTATTTCAATCGACCCAGACAGAGTGAATGCATTACTCAAGTTACAACCCTTGGGAAGTAGAAAAGAATTGAAGACATATTTTGGTAAGATTAATTTTGTTCAAAAATTTATTACAGGATTTGTCGAAATAGTGAAGCCACTCAATGATATGTTAAAGAAAGATTCTAAAATAGAGTGGATGAATGAAGCTAAAATCTCCTTCGAGACTATAAAGACTGCAATCATAGAAGCACTGGTATTGGTAAGCCCAAACTATGTTAAAACTTTTTATATTTACTCTTTTGCTTCTGGTCACACTTGTGCAGTAGTATTAACATAGAAAGGAAAAAATAAAGAAGAGAAACCAATTGCTTTTATGAGCACTATGTTCAAGGAAGTGGAATTGAGATACATAGATATTGAGAAACAATCCTTTGCTTTGGTCAAAGCTCTACGCATGTTTAGACATTACATCCTCAAAAGTATAGTCAAAGCTATTGTTCCAGATTTGGTTGTCAAAATGTTGTTAACATAGAGTGAGCTCGGAGAAAATAGAGCTAAATGGGTCACCATTTTACAAGAACATGATTTAGACATCATACCCATGAGGTTGGTCCATGGACATGCTTTGGTTAAATCTATTGCAGAAATAGACCCACAAATATCAAGTCAACAATACACATTGGATGAAAAGGATCAAGAAGATTGGTATTCATACATTTAGCATTATTTGGTTAGTCATACTTGCCATGATCATATGCAAAGGAATCAAAGAATATCCCTCAAGATAAAATCATAGAGTTACATGATTAAGGGAGGAGCTCTATTCAAAAGAAATCATGAAGGATTTTATTTAAGATGTTTAAATAGAACAAAAGCTGATAAAGTTTTGTAGGAACTACATGATAAATTTGGAACAGCTCATGGAGCACCTCTAGCTACTGCACACCTCATTTTGAGAGTGGATTACTACTAGCCCATGACTTTTAAAGATACTTACGAACACATCAAACATTGTTATACATGTCAAACAAAATCAGATAAAGGGAGATTCAATTCTCAACCATTATAGCCGGTGATGGAGATGCATCCCTTTTCGCAACGGAGACTAGACTTTATTGGAACCATCAATCCTCCATCTTCTGCTAGTCACATATTTATATTGATTGCTATAGACTATAATACTAGATGGACAAAGGCATGCCCTAGCAAGCAATGCACTACAAACGTGGTCATCAAATTCTTGGAAGAAAACATTATCACTAGGTTTGGAATGCTATATGCATTGGGAAACGGATTAGCTGAATCATCAACTAAATTTGTTGGATATAATTAGAAAATTGATTGAAAAGAACCCTAGGGAATGAAATTCTTTGTTAAAATTAACCCTTTGGGTAGATTTTACTAGGATGAAAGCTACATTAGGGAACTCTCCTTATCATTTAGTCTATGGGGTAGATCCTATACTACCAATAAACTTAAAAATCCCTACTTGGCAGTTTGCACAAGAATATATTGGATTAGATGATCAAACAAAAGCCTGATTGTTGCATTGATACATTTACATGAGAAACGTACTCAAGCTATAGATCATTTTTCTAAACATCAATCTATAGTGAAAATATGGTTTGATAAACAAGCTAGATTAAAGACTTTCAAAATATTCGATTTGGTCCTATGTTGGAACAAAACTCATGAACGTAAAGGTGGACATGGTAAGTTTGACAAGTTATGGACAGACCCATACCAAATTTCTAAAATATTGGGTGATAGTTCTTATCGATTGAAGTCTTTGACTGGCAAAGATATCCATTTTCCTATGAATGGGTAGTTCCTAAAGCATTATTTCTAGTCATAAGTAAATTATTTTTTGTAAATAGTTTTTTTTTTTAAGTGGTTGTTTGTTTCTTTTGTTTTACTTTTTTTGTTTCATTTGGGTGTTGCGTCATTTGAATTTACATTAATTGGAAACCTTTGAAGGTCTACAAGTCAATAGAACATCAACTCCATAACTTTAATCTATATTCTGACTGGAAATGGTTTTCCATTTATAAATTGTTCGAGAATTATTCAAATTTTTTTATATACTATGATTAGCATGAATCATTCAGTTGATGTTGAGCTACAAACAAATACATTTAAATCATTCTACTAAAATTTGGGAAAATAGTTGTTTGCATTAAATAAAAAATCAAAAGACTACCTTTGCTACCACTACAACTCCCAACCTAATAGCAGGCTTCATTGCTTGCAAGTTGATAAAAGAGCTATCATTTCCATATCAAAAGTGAAAAATGAGCTATCATTGCTATATCTAAAAAAAAAAAGATATCAACTCATTAGGCCATCCAAATAACTCTACCAGGGCTATGGATGCCTGACCGATAGTAGAGCTCTATTTGGGGGAATTACAGATATAACCTTGTCAGGGCTATGGACACTTGACTGGCAGCAATGCTCTATCCCTAGTTGGCTTAAAAGGAATTTTCATATTATGTAGATTAATGCAAACAATTGCTATTTCTAAGTTTATTGTGGTGGAAATAATCAATTGCACACACGTGAGCTTAGTAAAACTTAATCTTGCATGCTAACCAAAGTAAAATTTGAATGTGAAATAAGGATCCTATGATTTATAATTAGAACACTAAAGAAGGTTGGAACATTGATGTTAGATCTGGAATTGACTTTCTATTGTTTTTTTTAGTTTTGTTGGTTGCTAGTTGTTGTGTGGTCTCACAACATGCCCCATTTTTCCCCTTGTAAAAATTTGGAGCCCCTTTTTTTTTCCTTTTTCCTTTACTCTTTTGCTTTTTCTCACTTCGACATTGTTTTGTTGCTCGGTTGGTTGTTGATTTCCTCTTTCAATTTCACTTGGTTTCTTTGTTGTTATATCATTTTTCTTCCCGTATTTGGTGTTTTGGTCTACTCACAATGTTTAGTACGCTACCAGAAACTAGAGTCTCAAAGTCCCGCGTTTGAGACGAAAGAATTTGTATCTTCATACGAGTCTAGCTCCGCCCAGTATTTCATTGATCAGAGCTATCAATCTCGATAATTTCCTTTTTATCAGAGTTTGATATTTTATGTTTCCTTTTCCTGAAAGTAAAAAACCGAAGAGTTTCCTTTGAAATTTTTCAAATCTATCTTTTAGACTTAGTTTTTGGTCTTTCCTTTCATTCCAATTTTCTCTTTCCTTAGAGGGTATTTCCTAGATCTTGGTGTTTTTATGTTCCTTTCAAAAGCAATATCAGAAAGATTTAATCCCGGTGATCACCAATCGATCACATATCTTTAATGACACATACCTTATAAAGAATCAACATGAAATATGATTGTCATGTATAATCATCGTGCTATCTTCTTTCTCAAATAGAGATCCAACACAGAAATCTAGGTGTTCGTGATTTGAACCATAATTTTTAATGATTGCACCTTTATTCTAGGAATTAATGCACCACCTCAAGCATGCAATTGATTTTACAACACTCCACTTTGCGTCATATTGCAAATTTGCTAAGGGCATTGAATTAACGAAACAACATTGGCACACAAAGAGGTAAATTTTGAGAAACCAAGATGCAACTACCAAGGGTTTTGAAGTTGCATTATGAAGAATCACCATTATTAAACAGAACCAGGTATGTTCTGAATAACTAATTCTTTGTTAAGTGTTTCTCAAGCTGAAAAATGTTGATAATGGTATTTCCCATTCAGAAATTAAAATGTTGATTATTCTCTAATTTGCTAAATTTAATCGAAAATGAATTGAAAGTTTTATGAAACATAAGTTTTGGTTAAATTTAACCCTAACTCACACACAAGACACGTATTCTGAAAATTAATGAGCACTTCTGATGCAAGGGAAAAAGATGAATTCAAGTATTGCAATTCACAAGTTGTACCCATCAACGTAGTGGTTACAAACACTCATATGGGATGGTCTTCTGACATTGAAATTCATTCACGGCTATTACAAGAGAATGCTTCTCAATGTACCAAAAATGTTGTGGCAAATGGGTTACTTCCTACAAGAGGGTTTACGCCAGCAATGGAAGCTCCTAAATTAGTTATGCAATGTATAAATCATTACAACCCAACCAAGAGGATTGATGAGAAAGAAGGGAGCATTTACATAGACCTATCACAGAGAGGAATCCTATGCACATTTGGTCTCCCCATTTACACACAAATGTTTAATGTTGACCTAAAGGCCAAGACCAAGACATATCAGAGCGTTGAAGAGCGTAATATAGAAATTATGAGAACCCAAAGGTGCCAATAGGCAATTACACGATAGACCAAGGTAATTTAGAGGTCTATGTTTAAACAAGAAATGAAAGATATTATAACTTTGTTGAGAAAAGTAGCTAGTTTAAGAGATGCAAGTAAATTTGAACCCTGGATGTTCATGATAATATCTTGCATTATAGAGGGTCCTATGAAATTGCATTGGGGAAAATTGATAAGTGACAGACTACATGAACAAATTACTACATTTCCCAAAACTAGATGCTTCTATATGTCATCATACGTTATTTATTCATGTGTTATGAGAGCTAGTAAAGAAGGGTTGAAACAGATTGGTACTCTAGGCACAAAGGTTGGAAACAGTTTGATATATGCACATCTACCCCAGATCACCATCCATGGGTATAAGATGATTACAAGAAAGTTAATGATTTGTTCTCCATAAAATTTGTGAGAACAATGGAAGGTGGTAAAGCTAAAAGATTATCCCTAGAAGAAAAAAGTGTTGGAAACACAAGGGCAGACAACTGAGAGGGTAGGTGAATCAGTTGTCACGTAAACTTAAACTTTTAAAACTTATTAACCTTATTCTCATATTTGATTAATAACCATGAAAGCATAAATCATCAACACATTAGTAACACACATAACACCAAGATTTTTAATGTGGAAACCCTATTAGGGGAAAAAACCATGGTGGAGGTTAGTCCACAAGATTATACCCTGTAAAAAGTATAAAGAAGAATAAATGGGGAATGCACATGCATTCAAGCACACTGCCTAGAGCTCACTGCTCAAATACAAAAAAGCTTACTTCCCAAAGGAAGACACTAGCTTACAGAAACATTTAGATTACATCCACAAGATTTTGAACTAAGAAAATAACATCTGTTAATGCCTGATTACAGTTCCAGTTAGGCACATGAACACTTCTTCACACTTTGTTCACTCTTCTTCACACTCTGCTTTTACCTTCGAATGATTAGGAAATTATTCACACATATCATACACGTGCATGCCTTCAAATGGAATAAACAATCGATTATATATATTCGCAACACAAGATTACATCACTACATGTTGGCTTCAACAAAATAATAAAACATATGCAAATTGTCGGCCCAAAACAATAAATAATTTTCAATGTCAATTGGCCAATGTCAGCCAAAACATAATGAAGACCCAAAAAAAAATCCTCGAACATGAAACACCTTCAAAATTTATTCCACAAAGATCCACAACACACTGCCATCACCTTGTCGGCCATGAACATGAAAAACATGAGCACACAAGAGAAAATCACCAATCACAAACAAAATGATCAATGAGAGCATGCAACATAGATAAAGCAAGATCTAGAAACATCCAAAAACATCATGAATCACTAGAGAATCATCCACAACAATTGAACTTACTAGAATCACATCATCTTCATTCAAGAACACCAACTGAAACAACAAAATAACTGTTAGAACACAACTTCTCATAACTCGATCAAATCTTCATGCAGATCTCTGAAAATTAATGTGGATAGACTAGATATACTCAAAAACAAACCCTTTAATCCAAAACCTCTTATCATCAATGTATTGAGCTAACCAACAAACTGAACTTCACTGCATCACTGGCAACCTGCAACTTATTCCATTACAATTTTATCAATATGCTCAACATATACAACCTTTAAGACATTAATGCCAATAGTTTTGACATCAATGAAAACCACATATCAGCAACATCTAACAATCTTCCCCTTTGGAATTAATGTCAACACATGATGTGAAAAAAACCATCAACGCAACTATCTCTTAGCACTTTATCCCCCTTAGATTTTGACTCTTTTCTTCTCAACTCTTTCACATGACTCTTCTCCCCCTAATGTTTTTCACATGAATCTTCTCCCCCTTTGACATCAATGAAAAATATACACACAAGCTTTGAACCATATATCTAAACATTTGACTACTCCCCCTGAGTAGCAACCACCACAACATCAATCTAGATCAAGATATGACTGTGAAATGCATAGACTGATGCAAGTCAATGCATCTTAGTTTTGATTAGGAGGGGTAATCACCTATAGCTTCCCTCTGAGATACTCAAAAGTATCCTTAGGAAAATTCTTGGTAAAGATATCTGCAATCTGCTCCTTAGTAGGCACATACTCCAATCCAACTTCCTTTTCAATCACCTTTTCTCTCAAAAAGTGAAATTTGATAGATATATGCTTGGTATTTGAATGCAGCACCAGATTCTTAGAAATGTTAATTGCACTTGAATTATCACAGAATATAGCAATAGGTTCATCATACACAACTCTGATATCTTTCAACATTTTCTTCATTCACAATACTTGAGTACAATTTTTAGCAGCAACAATGTATTCTATATCTACAGTAGATAAAGAAATGACATTCTGCTTCTTACTTAACCATGAAATCAACTTCTTTCCCAAGAAAAATGCACCACCACTGGTACTCTTTCATTCATTCATATCTCCTGCCCAATCAACATCATTAAAGGCACTCAAAGTAAGATCATCATCTTTAGGATACCATAGGCAAAAATCAACTATCCCCATCAAGTATCTGAAAATTCTCTTCACAGCTTCAATCCTAGTAACAAGGGAAAAAGTTTCTTCAAATTCAATTCCTTCCATCCGAGAACATCCTTTACATACAAGTCTTTCTTTGTTTCTAACAACTTCACCTTGCTCATTCAGTTTGTTTCTAAAGACCCATTTAGTTCCAATTACATTTTTTTCCTTAGGTCTAGGAACAAGAATCCATGTATCATTCTTCTCAATCTGTTGTATAGTTCTTCTTTCATTACTTCTACCCAATGCTCATCTTTGCATGCTTCATTCACACTATTAGGCTCAGTCTTTGAAATCAAACAACATTCTTCTGCAATTTTTCTCCTAGTTTGAACACCTTTGTTCTTATCACCTATGATTTGATCTTCTGAATGATTTAGTCTTACATACCTTGGAGTCTTAGGATGTTCTTGAACTTCAAGCTCTTGTGATCTCTCTTTTGTACTTTCACTAGTTCCTTCCTCTTTATTTTCTTGATTCACCGAAATGATCTGAACTTGATTTAAAGTTTGAACTTTCTTTCCTTTGTTTGAACTGCCATTCTAATCATTTGAATCATATCAAAAGGTTCTGCATGGTCTAACTATGCCTTCATCAACCTTGACATTTTCACTTTTAACCATTTTCCTCAATCTCTTATTATAGCATCGGTAGGCCTTTCTTTTGGTAGAGTAACCAAGAAAGATTCCTTCATCACTCCTAGCATCAAACTTTCCTATATCTTCATCTCTTTTGATATAGCATCTACTCCCAAAGATTTTGAAGTATCTAATAGTAGGCTTATGAACATACCATAGCTCATAAGGAGTCTTACCAATATCACCTTTGACTTGTACCCGGTTGAGTTTGTAAACAATAATACTCATAGCTTCTCTCCAATAGATATGAGGAAAATTTCCTTCCAACATCATAGTTCTAGCAGCTTGTTCAATTGTCATGTTCTTCCTTTCCACAACTCCATTTTGTTGAGGAGTTCGTGGTGCAGATAATTCTCTCTTTATCCCATGTTCTTCACAAAAATAATTAAACTCACTAAAAGTGAATTCACCTCCTCTATTTGATCTCAAACATTTAATCTTTAGACCTTTCTCTGTCTCAACCATAGCCTTAAAGATCTTGAACTTCTCAAGAGCTTTATATTTTTCCCTTAAGAAAGTAACCCACATCATTCTAGAATAATCATCAATAAGTAACATGAAATACCTATATCCTTGTAATCTTCTAACTCTAGAAGGACCACACAAGTCAGTATGCACAAGCTCCAACACTTCATTTGAATAATGTTGCTTGCTTTGAAATGAAACTCTAGTTTGTTTCCCTAACCAAAATTCCTTGCATATAGAATTAGTAGGTTTTACCAACTTAGGAAGATCTCTCATAGCCTGAGTAGAACTTATCTTGATAATATTGTCAAAGTTTACATGACACATTCTCCTATGCCACAACCAACTTTCATCAACTTGAACAATTAGACAACTTTTACTGGTAGCACTCAAGTGAAAGATATTACCTTTTGTTTTTGTACCTGATGCAATCACATTTTCAAAACTTCCCAATATTCTACACTTTCCATCCTTGAATTGAAGATTGTATCCCTTATCTACCATCTATCCGACACTTAGAAGATTATGCTTTAGACCTTCCACATATAGGACACCATCAGTATTATGCTTACTGTAAAGAGAAATGCATCCTCTGCCACATATTACACCTTCTTTGTCATCACCAAATCTTAAAACACTACCATCATACTTTTCTAAGCTCACAAACTTACTTTTATCACTTGTCATGTGATGAGAGCATCCATTGTCAATCACCCAGTCATCTTTCTCTTCAACTTGAGCATCTAGGGCTTTCTCCACATTTTTACAACTAGTAGACACAAGATTATTTTCCTTGATAGCAATAAATACCCATTCATCCTCACTTACATTATCTTTATTAGATTCATCATATGTCACACCTTCATCAGCAACATAATAGAATTTTCTTTAAAATCTATGCTTGTTAGGTCTTGACATAGGAACTCTTTTCGGACACCTTGATGCAAAATGACCTATCTTATTGCAAGAAAAAAATTTAATAGGAAACTCCCCTTTATACTTACCTTCTCCTTTGGCTTCTCTCTTGACAATAAGTGCTTCAAGCTCATCCAATTTTCTCTCTTCTTCTTCAGTTTCTCTCATTTCCTCCTCATACTTGAATATCTTTCTAGAAGAAATTTCTCCTAGATCATATCTTTGTTTATCCCTTCCGGAGGTAGTGGCCTTGAATGTAGATTTTCGTCTTAGGAAGAGCATCGCCAAATTCACTCAACTCAAAAGTAGTGAGCTTACCAATCAACATGTCTCAAGTAACATTTGTCATAGTATGGATCTCTTCAATAGTAGTAGCTTTGACTTTGTATGCAACATGAAAGGATCTGAGCACTTTAGCAACAATCTCTGATTCTTCCAATTGTCCACCAGCACATCTAATACTGTACAAAAGTTCATTCACTCTTTGCATGAAAGAAGTAATTTTCTCATCATCATCCATTCTCAACATTTCATATTTCCCTTATAGACTTTGCAACTTAGCAATCTTCACATTAGCATCACCTTCATACAAAGCTTCCAAATTTTTCCAAATCTCATAAGAAATCTTTAGATCCATAACATTTGTCCTCTTAGAATCAGTCAGAGCACTCAAAAATGCTTCCTTAGCCCTGATATTGTACTTAGCATGCTTAATATTGGTAGTAGTAGAAGGAACATTCTATGGGATAACATACCTATTCCTTGTAATATTCCAGTAGGGTTCACCAATGCATCTCAAATGACACTCCATTCGAGTCTTCCACAGAGAATAATTTGTTCCATAAAATCTCAGACTATCCTTCTTATATGTTTCCATCCCAGATCACCTCAAACTATTAAACTTCTTCCATGGAACCTGCTCTAACACCAATTGTTGGCAACACAAGGGCAGACAATTGAGAGGGGGGGTGAATCAGTTGTCACATAAATTTAAACTTATTAAACGTATTAACCTTATTCTCATATCTGATTAATAACCATGAAAGAATAAATCATCAACACATCAGAAACACACATAACACCAATATCTTTTATGTGGAAACCCTGTTAGGGGAAAAAACCATGGTGGAGGTCAGTCCACAAGATTATACCCTATTAAAAGTATAAAGAGGAATAAATGGGGAATGCACATGCATTCAAGCACATTGCCTAGAGCTCACTGCTCAAATACAACAAGGCTTACTGCCCAAAGGGAGACATACTATCTTATAGAAACATTTGTATTACATCTGCTCGATTTTGAACTAAGAAAATAACATCTGCTAACGCCTGATTACAGTTTTGGTTAAGCACATGAACACTTCTTCACACTCTACTCACTCTTTTTCACACTCAGCTTCTTCCTTCGAATGATTACAGAATTATTCACACATCTCATACACATGCATGCCTTCAAATGGAATAAAAAATTGCTTATATATATATTTGCAAGAAGAGATTACATCACTACATGTCGGCTTAAAAAATAAATAAAACGTATGCAAAATGTTGACCCAAAACAATAAATAATTTTCAATGTGAATCGACCAATGTCAGCCACAACATAATGAACACCCAAAACAAAATCCTCAAACATGAAACACCTTTAAAAGTTATTCCATGAAGATTCACAACATGCTACCATCACCTTGTCGTCCATGAACATGAAAAAAATGAACATGCAAGAGAAAATCACCAATTGCGAGCACAACGATCAATGCAGACATGCAACATAGATAGAGCACGATCTAGAAACATCCATAAACATCATGAATCACCAGAGAAGCATCCATAACAACTGAACTTACTAGAATCATATCATTTTCATTTAGGAACACCAACTGAAGCAACATAATAACTATCAAAACACAACTGCTCATAACTTGATCAAATCTTCATGCAGATCTCTGAAACTTAACATGGATAGACTAGATATACTAAAAAAAACCCTTTAATCCACAACCTCTGATCACCAACGTACTAAGATAACCAACATAATGAACTTCACCGCATCACTAACAACCTATAACTTATCCCATTACAATTTTCTCAATATCCTCAACATATATAGCATTTAAGACATTAATTCCAATAGTGTTGACATCAATGACAACCACATATTAGCAACATCCAACACAAAGTGCCATTCGGCCTATGGGGGTATGGTACATACAATTCCCAACTTAATCCTACTTATAGAAACATTTGTATTACATCTACTAGATTTTGAACTAAGAAAATAACATCTGCTAATGCCTGATTACAGTTTTGGTTAAGCACATGAACACTTCTTCACACTCTGCTCACTCTTCTTCACACTTTGCTTCTTCCTTCGAATGATTACGACATTATTCACACATCTCATACACATGCATGCCTTCAAATGGAATAAAAAATTGCTTATATATATCTGCAACAAGAGATTACATCACTACATGTCGGCTTCAAAAAAATAATAAAACGTATGCAAACTGTCGACCCAAAACAATAAATAATTTTCAATGTGAATCGACCAATGTTAGCCACAACATAATGAACACCCAAAAAAAATCCTCAAACATGAAACACCTTTAAAAGTTATTCCACGAAGATTCACAACATGCTACCATCACCTTGTCATCCATGAACATGAAAAACATGAACATGCAAGAGAAAATCACCAATCGCGAGCACAACGATCAATGCATACATGCAACATAGATAGAGCACAATCTAGAAACATCCATAAACATCATGAATCACCAGAGAAGCATCCATAACAACTGAACTTACTAGAATCATATCATTTTCATTTAGGAACACCAATTGAAGCAACATAATAACTATCAAAACAAAACTACTCATAACTCGATCAAATCTTCATGCGGATCTCTGAAACTTAACGTGGATAGACTAGATATACTAAAAAAAAACCCTTTAATCCACAATCTCTGATCACCAACGTACTGAGCT
Organism: Sequoia sempervirens; assembly: GCA_007258455.2. NCBI lineage: Eukaryota > Viridiplantae > Streptophyta > Pinopsida > Cupressales > Cupressaceae > Sequoia > Sequoia sempervirens. Next base: position 110,413,500 of record VDFB02105785.1, read on the forward strand.
AGCCAACATAATGAACTTCACTGCATCACTAACAACCTATAACTTATCCCATTACAATTTTCTCAATATCCTCAACATATATAGCCTTTAAGACATTAATTCCAATAGTGTTGACATCAATGACAACCACATATCCGCAACATCCAACACAAAGTTCCATTCGGCCTATGGGGGGCTGGTACATACAATTCCCAACTTACTCCTACATTAGAGTGGAGGGATTTGATGGAAACCCATTGATGCTACCTAGGTATCCAACATATAAAATTATTTTATTGGAATTAGTGAGGTAGTTAAAACCATATTAGGCTCTTGATATCCATGCTCACAAAAAGGCCTCTTTAAACTTCCCATTACAATAGGAAATTATAAGTACAGTGCAATTAAAGTAACTGATTTGTGTGAAGAACCGAGGACCTACCATTTTGAGCAGTTCCCACTCCAGAGAGTGTATTATGATATTGAAGGAAATATTGCTAAAAATATAGCTGGTTTTCATGCTCATGTGCCACATTTAGAAGGTTATTAGCTTAACTGTGAAGATAGGCAGATGGTAAAAAGAAGAAAATATGAAAGAATGACTTTAAGATTTGCTCGGATGCTCAAAATTTATAACATCCTAGATCAATTGGAAGAAGATGATGGCCAAGTGTTGAACCAATTCTACAATGATGATAGGGTAGATGATTAACCCATTCTAGACCTAGGTGTTGATGATGAAGATATGACATTAATTGATGAATTCACTAGACTAGTCTTAAGGTATACTCAACACCGGATTGATGATTTTTGCAAAGGTTTGCGAGAAAGAGGAATTAAGCCTATCTTCTCAGAAGATAAAAGGAGGAAACAAAGAGATGAAACTACATTTGAAAGTGGAGAGCCTACCAAGAAGAAAAGAAAGACTAGTAAGGCGACTCCAGGTATTAGAATTGAAGAAAGAACCCCTGAAATTACAAGTCAAGAAGTTCCCATAAAACCATCCGATAAACATAAAGATGCAAAGACAGGTAAAGATAAATCAAAAAGTAAGACCTAAAGGTGCATCTTCCTCTACAGCTAAACCAAGAACAAGAGTAATTATTGATGAAGGAATAGGAGCAACAGAAAATGTTGGTGCACAAACCAAGTTTGTATCTCAAAGGGCTGCAACACTATTTATCTCTCCTTCTGTTAATATGGTTAGTATGAAACAAGCCCTGGGAGGGACTCCTATAGCTTTAGAGGAAATTTTTTGAAGAAGATGAAGTTGGAATTAAAGAACAGGTCGACAAATGGGATGTTATATGGGAGAAAGTGAAAGAAAAGAAGTCTAAAGACAAACCCATGGTACACCCAGTGATAGAAGAAATTCAGGATATAGGTTTTAACCCCATAAATGTTGAAGAAGAAGAGTTTATTCAAGGAACACTCACCTTAGAGGCAGGAAGCACTAGCGTACATGAAATGGAAACAAGGGATACTACAGAGTAGGATCCTATTGATGAAAGAATTGTTTAAGATACTCTTGATTCCTAGCCTTCACTTGGGAATGTGCAAAATGTTGATGAACACTCGTAGGTCTTTGAAGAATCAGAGAAATGGCATGCTGAAACTAAAATTAAAATTGAAATTGTAGAAGAAGAAGCTACACAGTTTGTAGGAGATGGAATTGAAAATAAAGAGAATCATGGTGTAGTAGTAAATAAAGAAGAAAATGTTGAAAGAGATGAAGTAGAAGATCTGGATAGATAGGAAAATATATGTCTCCAAATAGAGGAGGCAGTGTCAAACCCTACCAATCCTAAATATGTGCCAGACATTATTAAAGAAATCCTCATTTCAGAAAATGTGGCAAGTCAAAGATAAGAAGTTCTTGAAACAAGTGGTAAACAGGAACAAAGAAATGTTACAGAGGTACAATAAGATGATGATACACTTGATTGGTTAATCAGGGAATTAGCTTATGCAATGAAAGTGGAAGTATTACCTCTAAATCTTAATAATTTTATACAAGAAGTAGGTACTCCTTAACCTAGGTGTAGAGATAAGACAAAGCATGTCATATAGAGAAATACAGATGGCAATAGAACTATTTAGAGATCCACTCCAACAACTAATAAGGATAGAAATGAAATAATTCCTAAGGAGTATAAGATAACAAGTATTAACCTTGGACACTCATCGTGGCAACAAGAGTTAGAGGAAATAAAAGTAAATTTAAATGCTACTATTGCTAGAGTACAGAAATATAAACAAAAGAAAAGAGAATTGAAAGAATGGGTTGCTACCTTGGAATATTTCATTAAGTCATTAACTTTATCTGGTCGAGAACAAGCTAAACTACCCCAACATTAGGTGCTGATATCACAAAAACAAGTAGATGCAATTACTATAGTTCATCATAAAATGAACATGTTTGAAGAATGGATTGAATATTGGATAAAGCAAGGGGAAGAATTTATTATATATGCAATAAGAAAGTACAAGGAAGCATACCATCATTTAGAGAAATTGAAAAATTTGAAGATGAATGTAGATTTCACTAGGAGATCATCAAAGAAAGGTGAAACATTGAAATTCTCATGCAATCAGATATACAAGAGTTAATATAGAGTGATGCAATATCAGGATGTGAAATTTCATTGCCAGGAAAATGGAAGAAATAGTTGAAATGGGAAGGAGACATGTTAATACAATGTATTGAAGGATTTGAAAAATTCACCATCGAGTACAGAAGATTGATTAGTGAAAATCAAGAATTTATTGAAGTATTAGCACATCAAGGTTTTGATCCCCAAACACTAGGATATGAAGGAAAAGAAGCTAAAGCCTTCAAGGAATGGATAGAATGAATAAATATAGATCATGTTCATTTGTTGACGTGGGAGGTCATTGATGAGATAATAAAGTGCAGAATTTTATAGCCAAGTATGAAACAAACAAAGTATAGAAAAATGATATCATACTTCAAGTAACTGAAGAATATATTAGGTTCAAGTTCACTTGGAGAGCAATACAAATAATTTCAAAAGAATGCATGCATAAAGTATTAAGTTCTTTCTGAGAGTATCAGTTGAAGAAAGAAGGAAGAATCCAGGAGCCCGAGTCATAAGTGAAAAGAGAAAGGACCAAATACCGAATACCAGAAATGTGATGAAGTTTATTTTGTTTCAATTTTGAGTATGCATGTTTATGCTAGTCCTAATAGGTGTTCTTCATTCCGGTGCTTTGGAAGGAAGTTGGTAGCCTTGATTAATGCAAAGTGTTCATGTTGAAGTATGAAGAAAAGTGTTGCTACAGACAAAGTCAAAGCCTTGACTTATTCTAGAATGTTCTTGATGAAAATTGGTAGATGCCATGTGCCACATTTTAATTTGTTGTTTCTGATTCTCTAGATAGAATTTTAAGTTGAACTTCTAGAGCCTTGTTTCTATAAAAGGCCATCTCCTCCCTCATTTTTATTTTAAGTTTGGAATTTGTGAATGTCGGAGGAGCATAAATTTTTTTAAAGTTTTGTTCTTTTTTCCTGTTTTCTAAACCATTCCGGCGTAAAAATTTATATGCACATAAACATTAATTAATATCAGAGCTTGGTAGATAGCTACCTATCTTAGTATCTTTTGTAGCTAGTTTTGTTAGTTTGGACGAACAAGACTGTATGATGCGCCGTTTAAGGGTGCATACTACTCAGTGTCTAGAAACGAAACCCTCTCTTTAAAAGCTTGCACTGTTTTATACGTAGCTATGAAGCAATCTGGTGAAGTTAAAGTGGTTTGCTCTATTTTAATTAATTCTTTGGGGAATCCATGGAGAATAACCAGGAGAATCTTTTACTTTTCAGTATTTTTTATTCCTTGTTTTAGAATAGATGTTTAAATATTTGAAAATGTTCCAAAAATTTAAATGAATGAAAGGAATTTTATTGAAAATCTTTTGATTTCCATAAAGTTGTTGAATGCCTAATGCTAAATCCACTTAAGTGATAGCAAAGAATTTGTGATATTTAGGAAATATTATGTCGAATATTTTGATTTCATGATGTTATCCTATGAATGAAGTAAAATTTTATGTGAAATGTTTATAATTCTTAGCAAAGATAGAAATAACTGTAGTCCCTTTGAGATTAACAACAGTATCACATCATTACCCGAGAGCGACCCTAGTGCAACCATGACCTGGTTATCAGAGACTTGGGATTGAATGAAAGCCAATCTTTGTCCTATGAATGCAAAATTCCCCTTTAGGTTGTCTTTGTTCCATATCTTTCAAGAAGGATAAGCTCTTCACAATCTTGTTTGTGAAGATTTTATTCGACCTGTTTTCTATGAGTGAAATCATTGCCCACAATATCTAAGATCAAACAGGTAAGAACATACCTAAATTTTACAACATTGATAAAATGGATCTACAATTGATTTTGAATGTGTTATCCAAGCTTGGTCCTAAGTATTTAGAGTTGTTTTATAGCTTTCATACCCTTTGAATTTCTATGGGAGCATCACATGTTAATCCTAAGTTTGATAACTTTATAAATCTCCTAATCTAAGAGGAATAAAAGTTAATGTAAATGGGTCAAATCAAGTCTTCTAAGCCACAAGCATTGTTAGCTAGTGAGTCTAAGGAACAAAAATAATCATGGAATCTTGATAAGAAGCAAAAGAAGAAAAGTACAAGCCACATAAATAATTTGAATCCTCTCCCTCTAGAGGGGAATCATATAAGAAGAAGAAGCCTACATGTGCATAATGGAAGAAAATAGGGCATGATGAACACCAATGTTATTCTAAACAGATTGATGAGCTGAAGGCCTAATCTTAGAAAGTAAAAAATGAGACATCACAGATCAGGAATAAGAAGGAAGGATTAAATCTTACAATGAAAAGATGGTAAGGGGTCAAAAGAAAGGCCAATCTTTGAACTAAAAAAAATTAAGACTTAGCTATATTTTAAAATATTCATCAAAACTTTGGTGATCGGGGGAAGGAATTATGGATTGTGAAAGGGAAGTGATAAGACCTAAGAGTTAAGGTTGATGGTTGAAACTTAAAACACTTAGGCAAGTGATAGAAAGAGAAGGTGAAAGAGATAGAAAATTAAGAGCGATAGGGAAGGAATGTAGGTATGTAGATAAGTGAAAGCCCAAAACTTAGACACTTAGCCATTTTTTGGGGTTTCTAGGCATAGTTCTTGCAAGATGGCCCATATAAGATCTCTCATATTGGTTTTTATTGATGGGCAATATAAGGTGGCATGAAATTTCAACATTCTTGTTGACTTCTATTAGATGATTTCCTACTAATCATGGAATCCAAGGGCCTTATCAATCCATTGGGCACATATTCATAAAGGGAATTGCAACAACTGGCATGCCTCAAAAAATAAAACATGTGCAGGCTTTCACTTGGAGGAAAATAAAACATTAGGATCATACATTCCCTTATGGAGAATGTAGGGTATGTATAACCACACTTCTTGGAAAAATAGCAACTAATCTAATAGGTACATGACATTAGCAAGATCCAAATTATAAATAAATTCCTATGTCAAAGACAACCCTTTTAGAGGAGTTGATCTTCCTCAGATGATAGTTGCATTCTTCACCTAGCTACAACCATTGAAAACCTTTGACTATATGCAAGGAGTTGCACACACTACTTGTATAGTGAAGGATCACTTAATTGTAAACCTTGTCATTGTAGGGAATCCATATGATGCAATTATAAGATTCACTTGACAATGGTAACTTAAGAAAACATACAACAACAAGGGTGAACTTTTTTTAAAATAAGTCAACATCAAGGGAGAAACATTTTATAGAGGAAAAGGAACTCTCCTCGCAAAAGGGTAAGCCATTGAAATAACTATTGACCTCCTCATTGTATGAACTTAAACAAAAAGAGAAATTTCTATCTCACATGTTGATGCAAAGTATGCCAAGCTTGTTTGTTGATCTGCACTAGGAAGACCTTCCTCATGCACTTCAAATGAAAAGCTTTGAAGCTCTAGCATACTATAAAATTGAGTAACAAGAGCATTACTCTCCTTATAGATGTGTTGTTGCTCAATGGTAAGATTTTTAGTATGTTAGTCCCATGTAAAATATTCTCACTTAGACACATTATCCCCAAAGACAAAAGTTACATCTTCATCTTGAATGAATACCTCATATTCAACATTGCTATATTCAGCGATAGCAGAAAACCAACATGCATAATAATTACATGCATTGGTACATGCCTTATCAACACATATCTTGCATTTGTGAGACATTTGGAATGAAGAACTAAATTCTCTAGGTTGTCTCTCTATCTTCATTTGTTCTTCTTGGAGATTGGTTGCAACGAAAAAGAAATCATGGCATAATGTGACCACCATGTCCTCTACTACCATAACAACCCTTTCCATGATCTCTCCTTCAAATGAGCTGTAAGAATCTTGTTCTTCTAAAGAATTTTCTACTTGTAGGCATGAGTAAGCTCTCCTCCTCACTATCAATGAAACAAGGGAACTCATCAAATGAGAGTTTAAAATGCATACCCATTTTAAAAAAGAGCGGTAATATTATGTAATTAGTGTTGGTGTAAATAAGTGTTTTACCTATCTAGTCATTAGTGGGTCCTATTTACATGTTAAGTCAATTTCGGTCCTATTTTATTTTTCTAGAAGAATTAATTATCTAGATAAGATCTTATCCTATCTTATCTAGTTGGATTTTATTTAATGCTTGTTTCCTATGTTATTTAAAATTTGTTGAGGTAGTTATCTTATTGTCCAAGATTAAGACACATGTCAAGATCTTGTCTAATCCTATCTCACAAATTTCCTTTATAAGAAAGACATCATATGTACATCATTTTTGTATCCATAATCACAACATGATATTCCTAACATTTCTCTTTTGTGGAAGTTATTTTTGTCTTGTAGGTGATCCTAGGGTGTTGGGAGTTCACCATTAACTCCTACATGGTATCAAAGCTTTAATATTGTTGAATTCTTCCTAGATCTGAGGAATCCATTTTGACTTGAATATTTTGTTGGTTGCAACTAGGGGTTTCATGGACCCTACCATTGAATCTAGGGCATCAAAGAAAGTTAGGTTTGTCTTTCCTTTTGTCAATTTTTTTAATATTTTTTCAGATCTACAAGTGTTTCAAGTTGTGCTAAGGTTACCAGATTTGGGAGGTAGCTAAATTTTTGGGGCACCTTAGGCCAAGAATGAACCTACCATCATATCTGAAAGGATCAAAACCCTTAAGACCGACTATCAAATCACCAAGATCCAAGCACTTTCCCTAGGCCTAAAATAGTTTTCTGCCCAATTTGTTAGTATCGTTGACTATACAGTCATATGAATTTGTCACAAAAAAATCACACAGGTTGAGAAAAATTCAATGTAGGTTTAGATTTATTTTGGTTTTAAAATTTTATTTCAAGAATTTTTTTTTTTTAAAATGAAAAGGAAAAAATTATTTGGCAGGTATTGTTTGCACAGTATCTATGTAGACCGTAGAGTTGGTAGAGTAGGAGAGCCTTTGTCATGTGCCACGTGTCAACACATAATCAACATGTGCCACACCAGTCTATTTTCCATTGACCTACATACGACAATTGTCAAACTCAAACCACACATCAGGAAAATCCTCCTTCCAATATTTTGAAGCATATCCTCAAATTCAACGAAGATTCCATTACCACTGATGGATAGAATATTCTGAGGGAATAATTTAGTAAGGAAGAATATTCTATTTGAGAGGGAATATTATAGTCTAACAACCATCAAATCATCAATTTTAAGATCATGAACTGCTAATGTTAACATTGTGTTAGCAATGACGTTAGCAACCCCTTAAGACTTTTCCCCCCCTCTCCAATGCAGTTTTTGGTTTTACATTCAAACTTCACAGGCCCATAACTTGGTCATACCCACTCCTCTTCTTAAGATTTTTTTTTTAATTTAGGGTAGAATTTCATGCTATTCCTAGTGGTACAATTGGATTTTTTATTTTGGTGTCTAATTTTCCAAAAACAAATAGATTCTCATAGGTTTTGTTGAGTCGTTCTTGTTTTGGGAACTTTCGGGGCTTCATTCTTTCTCCTATGGTAACATTTTTGGGTGATTTAAAAAAAAAAATTGCATAATTTTTCATGCAGTTTCCAATAGTGTGATAAGATTGATAATATTATTCTATGTAAAAAAAATTCTTTGAGCTTATGGCCAAATTTAGCATAAGGAAGCACTAAGATCAAGTCCACTTCATTGTTTTTTCCAAGTGACACCTATAATCGCACTAAGTATAAAGTTCCACAATCATATATTGTTAGGGGGATTTCTTGATTAAGTAATTTTGGGGGGGGGGATAATCTTGCAGTGGTTGATTACTTTCTTTTGCTTGTTGTGTGTTCTTACAATGGGGAAATCCCAAATTGAACTCCTAACTCCATATAATTATGCTTCATGGAGAAAATCAGTATGAAATTATCTCATGAGAAAGGGTTGTCTTGGATATTTAACGGAAACTATTTCTCAACCTATTGATGCTAAAGAATTAGAAAAATGAGATCTTAATCGTGAGAAAAAACTTAGATGCATATTCTCATTAGTTTCATTTGATTTACAATTTCATGTTGAATCATAAAAACACTTAAAGAGGCTTGGCAGGATTTTGAGAAACTCTAAGGTAAAATTGATAAGATTAGGGGATATCAAATTGATAATGAGTTGATGAATCTTGATCCTAAATGTTTTGGCCACATACAAGACTACATATCTAAGATCAAACAACTAAGAACACAACTAAAATTTTGCAACATTGATAAAAATGATCTACAATTGTTTTTGAATATGTTATCAAATCTTGGTCCTAAGTATTTTTTGTTTGTTTATAGCTTTCATATCCTTTGACTTTCTATGGGAGCATCATATGTTGATCCTAAGTTTGATAAATTTGTAAATCTCCTAATCTAAGAGGAATCAAAGTTAATGCAAATGGGTCTAATCAAGTCTTCCAAGTCACAAGAATTGTTGGCTAGTGAGTTTAAGGTACAAAAATAATCATGGAATCTTGATAATAAGCAAAAGAAGAAAAGTACAAACCACATAAATAATTTGAATCCTCTCCCTCTAAAGGGGAATCATCTAAGAAGAAGAAGCCTACATGTGCATATGACAAGAAAATAGGGCATGATGAACATCAATGTTATTCTAAATAGATTGATGAGTTGAAGGCCTAATCATGGAAATTCAAAAATGAGACATCAGGGATTAGGGATCAAAAGGAAGGCTTAAATATTATGATGAAAATATGGTAAGAGGTAAGGAGAAAGGTTGATCCCTAAAGTCAAAAAATTTAAGACTTAGCTATATTTTAAAAGATTTATCAAGACTTTGGTGATGGAGGGAATAAATTATGGCTTATGAAAGGGAAGTGATAAGACTTAAGAGTTAAGGTTGATGGCCGAAACTCGAAACACTTAGGAAATGATAGAAAGAGAAGGAGAAAGAGATAGAAAATCAGGAGCGACAGGGAAGGCATGCGGGTATGCAGAAAAAGCAAAAGCCCAAAACTTTGACACTTAGCCATTTTTTAGGTTTTTTAGGCATAGTTCATACAAGATGGCCAATATAAGACCTCTTAGATTGGTTTTTATTGATGGGAAATATAAGGTGGCATGAAATTCTTGTTGTGTTATGGAGACCAATCAGACTTGGATAAAATATTCATCATTATCTTATTAATTAATTTGTTGCACATAATAAAAATTTTGCTGCACTTGTATTTAAAATAATAGTTACAAAAAATTATTAAATGTTGGAAATTATCAGTTACAATATTTATTTAAAAGATAGCTACAAATAGTTATTGGTAATCACCCAAAGAAAACATTTTATTGGGTGCATGAGTCAAAACCAATGGCTACGCTTCATTTGTAATTAATGGGAAATGCGCGGGAACATATTCCAATACTTGGATTAGAGTTTAGAGGGAAATGGTTCATGAAAAACATTAGCAAAAAATTGCAAAGTAGTGGGTGGAAAAACATAGAAGCTGGAGGTACCTGTAGCCATGGTTGTGTAAAACCAACAAGTGAAAAATGTGAAAAAAACGTTGTTGCATGTTGTTGCATGTCTTTGCTTGTCTTTGCATGTCAATGTAAAGGTTATTTGTTGGGAGATTAATATAGTTTGGACCCTCTTGTTGGTGGATGTAGCATAGATTTGGGTGAACCACGTTAAATCTTTGTGTTCTTTTGCTGTCCAAAATTTCTATGTGTTTTATTTCTCTATTTTATTGATCAAATCTACATTTAACTGATTGAAATATACCTTCTAACCATAACAAGTGGAATTAGAGTGGGTTGTGTTCAATTATTTTTTGCAAAAAGGTCTCATGGTTGAGTGGGAGTCTCACATGGATGAGTGAGAGTTATGGTAGACGAGGGTAAGTTGAAGGTAGAAAAATTCAATGGGAAGAACTTTCAGTTATGGAAGATGCAGATGGGGGATTATATTTATCAGAAGGATTTATGGAGGCCATTAGAAGGGAAATCCAAGAAACCCCTGGCTATGTCTAATGAGGATTGGGATATTATGGATAGAAAGGCACTTGGCAATATTCATTTATACCTGGCACAATTAGTGGCGTTTAAAATTTCAAAAGAAAAGATAATTGAAGATTTGATGAAGACCCTAGCGAATTTATATCAAAATCCTTCTACTTTGAATAAGTTTTTTCTTATGAATCATTTATTCAATATGAAAATGGTAGAAGATGGGTCAGTTGTTGATCATTTAAATGAGTTTAACACAGTTACTAGTCAATTGACTTTTGTTAATGTAAACTTTGATGAAGAAGTTAGGGCTCTTTTGATTTTGTATTCTTTTTCTAAAAGCTAGAATAGCTTGGTAATGGTGGTTAGTAATTCTATTTCTAGTTCAAATATGTTGAAATTTGATGATGTTGTTGGTGTTATTTTGAGTGAGGAAATTCATAGGAAAATCTCATGTGGTACATCCACATTAGGAAGTGTTTTGAATGCAGAAAGTAGGGGAAAAAAAAAGGAGAGAGGAAAGAATTCTAGAGGTCGTCGAAAGTCATGAGGAAAATCAAAGGACATGAGGTCCCAAGCTAGAGAAAAAAAGGATTGATGGTACTGTGGTAAGCCAGGTCATTTAAAGAAAGATTGTTGGTCTCAAAAAAATAAAGGAGACAAAAAATGAAGGAAATAAAGAGGCAAATGTAATAAGTAATAAATCTGATGAGGATGCTTTGATTCTTTCGCTTGATAATGTTGATGATTCTTGGGTGTTAGATTCAGGGGCTTCATTTCATGCTATGCCCCATTGAATTTATTTTCTGGATTATGTCCAAGGGGATTTTGGGCTGATTTATTTGGGAGATAACGAACCTTTCCAGATTGTTGGAAATGGAAGAATCAAGATTAAGTTGTAGAATGGGAATCATTGGCTACTACATGAGGTAAGGCATCTTCCAAGGTTAAGCAAAAAATTAATTTTAGTAGGGCAACAAGATGATGAAGGTTGTGTTGTTACATTTAGTAATAAAAATTGGAAGGCTACAAAAGGTGCCTTACTGGTAGAAAAAGGTGTGAAAGTAGGCACCTTATATCTTTGTATAGGTCATAATGTTCCTTCTACTATAGCTATTGTAGATAAAAATCAATGTTTAGGAATAGTTGTTGCAATTCAATAGGTAGAAAATCAAAAAATTGTTGTGGGTTTTGAATCAGCACTGTGGCATAATAGACTTGGGCATATGAGTGCAAAAGGTATGAAAGTACTTCATTCAAAGAATTTTTTACCAGGTCTAAAATGTGTTAATATGGATTTCTGTGAAAGTTGTGTGTATGGAAAACAAAAGAGAGTTAGTTTTCTCAAGGATTAGAAGCAAATGAAAGATGAGAAATTAGAGCTTGTGCATACGAATCTATGGGGAATAGCTCAAGTATCTTCTTTCGGTGGCTCTCAATATTATACCACTTTTATTGATGATGAAATAAGGAAGGTATGTATTTATTTCCTTAGGCACAAATCTGGTGTATTTGAAACTTTTAAAAAATGGAGAAGCTTGGTTGAGAATGAGATGGGTAAAAAGTTAAAATGTCTCATATTTGATAATGGTGGTGAGTATTGTAGAAAATATTTTGAAGATTATTGTTCCTCTAATGGTATTCGTAGGCAAAAAAGGGTTCCAAGCTGGTTTCCACAGGAAAATGGAGTGGCTGAGCACATGAATAGAACAATAATGGGGTGTGCATGGACTATGAGATTGCATGATGGGATGCCTTTAAACATGTGGGAAGAGGCTATAAAAATTGTTATTTATTTAATTAATATAGGTCCCTCTAATACTTTGGGTTGTGGTATTTCAGAGGAAGCATGGACAGGTAAGAAGGCGAGTTATTCTTTTTTTGAAAACCTTCGATTGTGAAGCATTTGCACATGTAGATTTAGAAAATAGAACCAAGCTTGATGCAAAATCAAAGAAATGTATATTTTTTAAATATGGAATTGTTGAATTTGGTTATAGGCTTTGGGATTTTGAAAATGAGAAAATTATGAGAAGCAGGGATGTCATATTCAATGAGAAAGTGTTGCACAAAGATTAGTTGCAACAATATGAGAAAGAAAATAATTATGTAGTGTTGGATGATACTCCAAACAACGATGTTCCAGTGGTTCCTCATGCTCTACAACAACAACAACAACAAATACCACAAACTCCAGTGAATGTTAGATGATCTTCAAGGATAAGTAGACCTCCGAAAATATTTTCTCCCTCTTTGTATTCTATTTTATTAACTGATGTTGGTGAACTAGAATGTTATGATGAAGCTATGCAGGTGGATGCCAAGGTTCACTGGGAGCATGGAATGGAAGAAGAAATGGTATTCTTGCTGATAAATCAGACTTGGGAATTATGTAAGTTACTTGCAGGTAAAAATACTTTACCAAATAAATGGGTTTATAGGTTGAAAGAGGAATATGGATGTAATAAAATATTTAAAGCCAGGTTAGTTGTAAAGGGATTTGCATAAAAAAAGGGTATTGAATTTGATGAAATCTTTTCTCCGGTTGTTAAAATGACTAATATTCGTATTGTTTTAAGTATTATGGTTGCTAAATATTTTCATTTAGAATAGCTTGATGTTAAAACACCCTTTCTCCATGGTGATTTGGAAGAGGAATTATATATGGAACAACCACGAGGATTTGAGGCCAAAGGTAAGGAGAAACTAGTGTACAGATTGAAGAAAAGTTTATATGGTTTCAAGCAAGCACTTCGGCAATGGTATATTAAATTTGATAGTTTTATGGTTGAGCAAGGCTACAATCAATGTAATTCAGACTATTGTGATTATTTTAAAATGTTAGATGATGATAGCTACATTATTTTATGTTTATATGTTGATGATATGCTTGTAGCGGGGTTTAACATGGATCACATAAGGGAGTTAAAACAACAATTAGTAAATTCATTTGCTATGAAGGATTTGGGGGTAGAAAAACAAATCCTTGGTATGAAGATTGCAAGAAATAGGAAAAATAGAAATTTTTTTTTATCTCAGGCTAATTATATTGAAAAGGTGTTGTAGAGATTTCATATGAAGAATGAAAAAGCTGTTAGTATACCTTTGCCTATTCACTTCAGATTAACTAAGGACATGTGTCCAAAGACACAAGATTAGGAAGAAAAAATTTCCAAGGTACCATACACTTTAGCTATAGAAAGTTTAATGTATGCCATGGTATGCACGAGACCAGATATTGCACATATTATAGGAGTTGTTAGCAGGTATATGAGTCATCCTAGAGTTGAGCATTGGAATGTGGTAAAATGGATTCTTAGGTATTTGATAGGTACATCCAATAAATGTTTATGTTTTGGGGGCTCTAATACTGATTTAAAAGGCTATGTTGACTCAAATTTGGCAGGGGATATATATACCATGTGGAGTACCACAGGTTATGTATTTATAGTTGGTGGGGCAATAGTGAGTTGGATTTCTTGGTTGCAAAAGGTGGTTGCTTTATCCACCACGAAGGAAGAGTATGTAGTTGCAATAGAGATGGAAGAAGAGATAATATGGCTGTAGATTTTCATGGAAGAGTTGGGAAAACAACATGCTAAAAGTTACTTGTTTACAGATAGTCAAAGTGTTATACATCTTGCAAAGAATTCTACCTTGCACTCAAAAACAAAACACAGACAGCTGAGATATGTCATTTTATTTGGTCAATGTTGGAGGATGGACAAGTAAAGCTAGAAAAGATAGATACAAAAGATAATCTAGTAGATATGTTTACGAAGGTAGTACAAGGGAGAAGTTGAGATCTTCTTCAGCTTCAGTTGGCCTTCAAGGTTAAATTTAAACAAAATATAACAGTAGGGTCCAAGATGCTTATTTCCAGTGGGAGTTGTAGGGACAACGGTGTTATGATCAGTCTCCAAGTGGGAGATGATATGGAGTGGAGTTTGATATGTCTCCAAGTGGTAGATTGTTGTGTTATGGAGACAAATCAGACTCAAATAAAATCTTCATCATTATCTTATTAACTAATTTGTTGCATGTAATAAATATTTTGTTGCACTTGTATTTAAAATAATAGTTACAAATAATTATTAAATTCTAGAAATGATTAGTTACAATATTTATTTAAAATACAACTACAAATAGTTATTGGTAATTGCCCAAAGAAATTTTTTTATTGGGTGCATGAGCCAAAACCAATGGCCACGCTTCATTTTTAATTAATGGGACATACGTGGGAACATATTCCAATACTTGGATTAGAGTTTAGAGGGTAAGAGGTCATGAAAAATGTTAGCAAAAAATCACAGAGTAGTGGCTGGAAAAATGTAGGAGAAGCTGTGGGTACTCGTAGCCATGGTTGTGTAAAACTAGCAAGTGAAAAACATAAAAAAAATGTTGCTACATGTCTTTGGATGTCTTTGCATGTCATTTTAAAGGTTATTTTCTAGGAGATTAATATATTTTGGACCCTCTTGTTAGTGGATGTAGCCCAGATTTGGGTGAACCACGTTAAATCCTTGAGTTCTTCTTTTTTTGTCCAAAATTTTTGTGTGTTTTATTTCTCTATTTATTGATCAAATCTACATTTAACTGATTAAAATATACATTATAACCCTAACAATGCCAAAATTCTTGGCAAATTATTTTGGACAATTTCTTATTAATCATGGAATCCAAGGGCCTTATCAATCCATTGGACACATATTCATAAAGGGAACTGCAACACTTGGCTTGCCTCAAAAAATAAAACATATGTAGGCTTGTACTTGGAGGAAAACAAAACATTAGGATCATAAATTCTCTTAAGGAGAATGCAGGTTGTGTAACCACACTTCTTTGAAAAATAGCAAGTAAGCTAATAAGTACATGGCATTAACAAGATGCAAATTATAAAAAAATGCCTATGTCAAAGACAACCCTTTTAGATGAGTTTATCTTCCTCAGACCATAGCTGCATTCTTCACCTAGCTTGAACCATTGAAAACCTTTGACTATATGCAAGGAGTTGCACACACTATCTGTATGGTGAAGGATCACTTAATTGTAAACCTTGTCATTTTAGGGAAGCCATATGATGAAAGTGTAAGATTCATTTGACAATGGTGCCTTAAGAAAACATACAACAATAGGGGTGAAATTTTCTAAAAATATGTCAACATCAAGGGATAAACCTTTTGTAGAGGAAGAAGAACTCTCGTCACATAGGGGTAAGCCATTGACATAATCGTTGACCTCCTCATTGCATGAATTGAAATAAAAAGAGAAAGTTTCTATCTAACATGGTGATGCAAAGTATGCCAAGCTTGTTTGTTGATCTGCACTAGGAAGACCTTCCTCATGCACTTCAAATGAAAAGCTTTGAAGCTTTGACATACTATAAAATTGAGCAACAAGAGCTTTACTCTCCTTAAAAATGTGTTAATGCTTAATGGTAGAATTTTTAGTATGTTGGTCCCATGTAAACTATTCTAACTTAGACACATTATCCCCAAAGACAAAAGTTACATCTTCATCTTGAATGAAGACCTCATATTCAACATTTCTATATTCAAGGATAGCAGAAAACTAACATACATCATAATTAAATGCATTGGTACACACCTCATCAGCACATGTACCTTGGGTTTATGAGACACTTGGAATGAAGAATTAAATTCTTTAGGTTGTATAGATCTATCTTTATTTGTTCTTCTTGGTGACTGGTTGCAACAAAAATAAACTTATGGCATGATGTGACTACCATGTCCTCTACTACCACAATCTCCCTTTCCATGATATCTCCTTCAAATGAGTTGCAAGAATCTTGTTCTTTTGAAGATTTTTCTACATGTAGGGATGAGTAATCTCTCCTCCTCACTATCAATAAAAAAATGGAACTCATCAAATGGGAGTTTAAAATGCATACCTATTCTAAAAAGGAGTGGTAATATTATGTAATTAGTGTTTGTGTAAATAGGTGTTTTACCTATCTAGTCATTAGTGGGTCCAATTTACATGTTAAGTCAACTTAGTGCCTAGTTTCTTTTACTAGAAGTCTTAGTTTTCTAGAGAAGATCTTATCCTATCTTATCTAGTTGGATTTTATTTAATGCTTGTGTCCTAGGTCATTTAATATTTGTTGAGGTAGTTATCTAATTGTGAAAGATTAAGACACATGTCAAGATCTTGTCTAATCCTATCTCACAAATTTCCTTTATAAGAAAGGAATCATATGTACACCATATATTCAATCTAGAAATATTGTATCCATAATCATGACATGATATTCCTAACATTTCTCTCTTGTGGAAGTTATTTTTTTCTTACAGGTGATCGTAGGGTTCTGGATGTTCGCCATTAACTTCTACATGGTATTAGAGCTTCAGTACTATTGACTTCTTCCTAGATCTAAGGGATCCGTTTTGAATTGAAGATTTTGCTGGGTGCAACTGGGGGTTTCAAATACCTCACTATTGAATCTAGCACATTAGAGAAAGTTAGGTATGTCTTTCATTTTTTCAAATTTTGTTATATTTTGTAAGATCTACAACAGTTTCAAGTTAGGCTATGGTTACCAGATTTGGGAGGTAGCTAAATTTTTGGGGCACTTTGGTCCAAAATGACCCTACCATCATATCTGAAAGGCTCGAAAACCTTAAGATCGACTGTGAAATCACCAAAATCGAATCACTTTTCCATGGGCCTAAGATTATTTTTGCCTAATTTGGTCATATTGCTAACTGTACAGTCATATGAATCTATCACAAAAAAATAATGCACAGGTTGAGAAAAATTCAATTTAGGCTTAGATTTTTTTTGGTTTTAAAATATTATTTTGAGAATATTTTGTTTTAAAATCAAAACGAAACAAATTATTTGGTAGGTACTATAGAGAAGGGGGGTTCACTACTCACAAGTTTTCTTCAATTAGAGAGCCTCATGGGGTGAATTGCCATAAACTACCTCGGGAACAATAGTAATGAGAGTTATGGAATCAAAAAGAGAAGGTCACATATATTTTTTGGACAAATTGATAAGATCTCGGCCAAAGGATGACAATTTGGTACGTTGACGTCCCAGAGGCGCACTGGCATCTTGTATGGACCAGAAAGCGAGTTCATCACAAAAAATAGATAAATGACTACTTCTACTATGATTTTTAAAAACCTTAGAATGCAAGGAAGTAACATAATCAAAATAAAGTGAAGTAGAACTGATAAGGATAAGAAGAAGAAAGGAAAGAAGATACTCACAACAATCCAAGTAATGAAGCCTCCAGCTAGTAGATATCTTAAATACCTGTGTTTGTAAGATCTAGAGAAAATGTTGGGGTTGTATAGGGGTTTTCCTTGGTCAAACCCCCGTTTTGGTGTTCCCACCTCCATGGACAACAAGATAGAAAGAGAGAGTGCAAATGAAATGGAAAAAAACATGTGGTGAAAGCAAAACCTGCTTAGGAGTAGAACCCGCACCACCAAGTATGAGTGATAAAAGCAAAGCCTGCTCAAGGAGGAGAACTCGTATCACAAAAGACGTGATAAAATCAACCCCCTCTCAAGGAGGAGAACTCGTATCACAAAGTTAGAAATGAAATAGTTGGGGGATATGGAATCCCAAGAATGCTCACAACCATGAGATAGGGAGATAGAGCTGAAAGAGTGAAGCTAAGAGAGCATGAAAGGATGTAAGAATGCTAGTGTAACAAGCTATATGAAGTTGTGCAAGAAAGAGTGAGATGGTAGAATGAAGCTAGAAGTAGAAGAGTGGAGCTAGAAGAAGTTTAGAAGATCTTAGAAGACCAAATGGATTGAAAAGACTTCTTTTAAGGAGAGAGCAAAAGCTTCTCCAGCATTACAAGGCATCTTGGGCCATTACCATTGACCAAAGGAGGTGACAGGTGGAAAACATGCATGGAGATAGTTTTTTGAGCATTGAAACATCATAGGATGGTAGCACGGTGTGTGAACATCCATGTGGCATGCTAATGTTTGGACACATCACAATACAAAACTACGAGAATGAGAAAAGTACCAATTCTGATGCAAAGGGACACACGAAGATAGCTACTAAAAAGGGGTGTTGGAGCATCTTGAGAGGGGAGAAAGGATGATACAGGGGCTAAAACGAGACTACTCAAGATGCTAAGGGAGTGGACACCAAAGCAGATGGAAAAATGTATGTGAAATTGCAAGGGGTGAAATTTTACATCTATACATTTTTCCCCCACTTTAGCGGGCATATGAATCTACATTAATATGCACGCTAAAGGAAATCTACTAAACATAAATAACATCATATTCCAAAAGGATATTGTAGAGGAAGCAGATAACCCTTTGAACCATAAAAGCATGCCCCCAGGATAAAGACCTACAAAATAAATGCATTAGACAAGAAAAACCTACACCAAACAACAATGTTAGAACATAAAAAGCTGAAGGATTCAAGTCAGCAAAGTAAAGAGACCTTGGTGTAAAAGGTTGTCTTAGTACTATGTGTCATCCCTGAATTAACACATAGAAGAAATCTAAAATGAAGAGAGGAAGGGCATATACTCAAGATGAAGAAGATGTAGATCTTTGATCCGGTATATACAAGTTGAGAAGAAAGAGAAATTAAGAATGTAAGCACTTCACAAGCCCACAGACCTACAAGGAAGGTGTCCTCCAAGATCTCTCACATGGAGGATACCCAAAAAAGCACCTTACAGACCTGCAGACCTACAAGGAAATGTCCCCCAAGATCTCTCACATGGAGGAAGTTGAGAAAGTTCCTTACAGATCTACAAACCTACAAGGAAGGTGTCCTCCAAGATCTCTCACATGAAGGAAACCTAAGAAAGCACCCTATAGACCTGCATACCTACAAGGGAGCCACCCCCAAGATCTTTCACATGGAGGAAGCTCAAAGGAAGTGCCTTACAGGTTGTCAAACCTATTGGGAGGTATCCCCCAAGATCTCTCGCATGGAGGAAACCTAGGAAAGCAGACTCCGCAAATTCAGAAAGTGGCCACATAGGCAAGTAAGCAGACAGTCACGCATAATTTTGATAAGTTGGAAGCATTTCAAAGGGTTCCCTCAAGAACCCTTCAAAAGAAGAGGGGTCCACTCAAGGGATGCACTATTTGGAAGGTGAGGTCTAGTTAGGCTACCCCCAAGATAGACACAAAGAGTTCATTTGAGATAAAGAATTTCAAAGTGGGTCCTTCGGGAACCCTTCAAAAGAGCAAGGAGGTCTACTCAAGGGACACTTCATTTGAAAGATATAGAGAAGAGAGGGGGTCCTTTAGAAGGACGCACATCTCCAAAACAAGTTATCACTATCCCCATCATACAAGGGAGGAGAACCATGCAAGATTCATAGAACATGTAGGATAGAGGTAAACCTCAATATTACTTGTCATGAGAAGAAAAGGTAGGTGCGTCAATAAAATGGGAGTTTGATGGCATCTGAGCCAAGTAGTTGTATTTTATCTTTCAAGGCCTTACATTCACTGGTGGAATGGCTAGGCACTCGATGGTATGCATAGAAAGAGTTTTTTGCTTTATCACATTCATGAAATTTCTTGCATGTAGGAGAAAGAAGAGTGATTAAGCAGCCTTTTAGAAGCTGCAATAAAATATGCTCTTGCTCAGATAAAGGATGAGGAGTAGGAAGCAACCCTTTCTCTTGTGGAGAGAGACTCGACTACTCATAGGAAGAAGACACAAAGATAGAAGACGGAGGAAGATCTACATGGAGAGTATTATTTTGGCAATGGGGATTATACTCCTCTATGGGATCACCATCATCAAGACTATCGACATTATCTTCTTTAGCAGAAGCATAATCATCTTCCTCAGAAGGAGGAGGATCAACATCAAGGACATTATAAATTTTTCTCAAACTATCTCGCGATGCAAAAGAATAATCATCTGTGATAGCAGGTGTGGATGATGTCATCAGAAGGTCTGAGTGGATCAGGTCGACTTTATATTCTCTAGTGAAGGATTTTTTAAAGTATAAAGAACCCCAATCATCACTAAGACATGCATTCCTTTGAGAAGAAGGAGCAGACTTAAGATTTCTTGCTTCAGAGATATCTTCTTTAGGGACATCTATCTCAAGAGTACCCTTTGTAGTAGGTACTACTGGAGTAAAAATTGACACATTGGAAGACACTGAAGGAATAAGAGTAGGCACAACTGAAGCCTGATCAACAACTATTATTCCACATAAGTGCATAGCCTCAGGGTCAGCCTTGACTATGAATACTTTATTGTTACTAATGAACTTAATAGATTTGTGCAAGGTAGACGGGACTGCACCCATAGCGTGAATCCACGGTCTACCAAGAAGAAGGTTATATGGTAATTTTTTTGACATAACATATACAAGGGTAGGTACGGTAATGGGTCCAAGCTACAAAGGAAATACTATTGTACCTAGATCTTGTCGCCCAACATTATCAAACCCATAAATAATAATAGAAGAAGCATTAAGAGAAGATGAATCAATATTAATTTTAGGTAATAGATCAATGCTACACACATTGAGCATTAAACTAGTTTCAACGAGAGTACGTCTAATGTGGTTATTATTAATATTAACTATAATCATTAGAGGGTTTGCTTGATTTTGTACTTCCGAAGGGGGGAGCTCCTATGGATAAAACGTAATATTTGGTGAATTTACATGAATATGAGCTATCAATGCATTAGCATCTACCAACTTAACAGAAGAAGGAAAGATGATCTTTTGAAAGGCTTCCTAAAGCATACCTTGATAAACTAGAGCAGATTGAAGCAAGTGCCATAGTGAGATCTTATCCGGAGTAACTCGAGGTTGCTCAACAAGATCGTAATCACCGGGTGCTTTAGTTGTAGGTTTAGGTGCTTGAGGAAGGCTTGGATGCTTATTCATTTTATTCTCATAAGTATGGGCTACCACTCTGTAAGAGGGAGCCTTAGAAAGGTTAGGAGGGTCACTATCAAATGGAACACCATTAATAAAACAAACCCTTTTAGAGGAAGGACTAGCTAGAGTCACATAAATGACCGGTCTCTTAGGCCTTTGAGGGGAAACAGAGACATAGATTACATTTACAGAATCATCACAACTAGTAGAATGATTATTTGAAGACATATTCTCAACATCAATCCAAACATGATCAAATGTGGAATAATTATTCAAAGAAGCATTCTCAACATCGATCCAGGGAGGATTAGATGTGGACGGAGGTTCATCATTTGCTAATGCATCATCTCTGGAAGCGATTGCATTAGAAAAATGATGAGATTCATCATTCCCCAATGCAACCTCTCCAGAAGAGAGTGCATTGGAATAAAGATGAGATTCATCATTCCCTAATGCAACGTCTCTAGAAGAGAGTGCATTGGAATAAAGATGAGATTTATCATTCACAATTGCATCATCTCTAGGAGAGACTAGATTGGAATGAATAGAAGGTAGAGTAATATTGAGAAAGGTATCAATTATTTCATCTTCTTCCAACAAAATATCCTCTGAAGCAAGATGACTTTCATGAGAAGGATCAAAGATATCAAGTGACATGGGTAAAGCCAAGTCACCATCACATGCATGAAATGGGACACCATTAATATTTTGAACAAAATTAGATATTGAACTAATAAAAGAAGATATTAAATTCATTACGATTTTTTTTGGTATTTTCTATGTTTTAGTAATTCATGTTTTTGGAGGTCTTTGGAGCAAAATTCGAGGTCGAAAATTGTGTCGTTTTCTAAAATTTGATTACCGAAGGCACTAGTATTTTAGGGACTGAACTAGTTCTCTACGAGACCTTTCCAACAGTGCAAACAGTTTTGAATTTCCAACACCAAGTCAAAAGTTATGACCTCGCCAAGTAGGGGTAAATAAATTCCTAGTTTTTTTGAAAAAGTA
The DNA here is from genome assembly GCA_007258455.2 of Sequoia sempervirens. NCBI lineage: Eukaryota > Viridiplantae > Streptophyta > Pinopsida > Cupressales > Cupressaceae > Sequoia > Sequoia sempervirens. The sequence continues at coordinate 110,435,917 of VDFB02105785.1, forward strand.
CCCTCTTCACGTTAGGTTCACCAAAATGTAGAGAAGGGGGATTCACTACTCACAAGTTCTCTTCAATTAGAGAGCCTCACGGGGAAAACTGCCCTAAACTACCTCAAGAACAATAGCAATGAGAGTTATGGAATTAGAAAGAGTAGGCCATAGATATTTTCTGGAAAAATTGACAAGCTCTTTGCCAAAGGATGTCAGTGTAGAATATAGACAACAGTGCGGCACGCTGGCATCTTAGAGGCGCACTGGTGTCTCATACGAAACATAAAGCAAGTTCATCACAAAAATAGCTAAATGACTACTTCTACTCCAATTGTTAAAAACCTTAGAATGCAAGAAAGTAACAAAATAAAAATAAAGTGAAGTAGAACTGATAAGGATAAGAATAAGAAATGAAATAAGATACTCACAACAACCCAAGTAATGAAGTCTCCAGCTAGTAGATATCTTCAATACCTATGTCTATAAGATTTGGAGAAAATGTTGGGGTTGTATAGGGGTTTGCCTTGGTCAAACCCTTGTTTTGGTGTTCCCACCTCCACAGACAGCCAAATAGAAAGAGAGAGTGCAACTGAAATGGAAAAAAGTGTGTGGTAAAAGCAAAACCTACTTAGGAGTAGAACCCGTACCACCAAGTATGAGTGATAAAATCAAAGCCTACTCAAGGAGGAGAACCTGTATCACAAAAGAGGTGATAAAAGAAATCCCCACTCAAGGAGGAGAACCTATATCACAAAGTAGGAAATGCAATACCTGTGGGATATGGAATCCCAAGAATGTTCACAAGCATGAGATAGGGAGATAGAGCTGCAAGAGTAAATCTAAGAGAGCTTGAAAGGATGTAAGAATGCTAGTGTAACAAGCTATATGAAGTTGTGCAAGCAAGAGTGAGATGGTAGAATGAAGCGAGAAGTCAAAGAGTGGAGCTAGAAGAAGTTCAGAAGATCTTAGAAGACCAAATGGATTGAAAAGACTGCTTTTAAGGAGATAGAAGAAGCTTCTCCAGCCGTTACAAGGAATCCTAAGCTGTTACCACTAACCAAAGGAGGTGATAGGTGGAAAAAATGCACATAGACAGTTGTTTGAGTATTGAAATGTTGTAGGATGCTAGCGCAGTGCACGAACATCCATGAAACATGCTAATGTATGGGCACATAATACTAAAAAACAATGAGAATGGAAAAAGCACCAAGTTTGATGCAATGGGACAGACAAAGATAGTTGCTAAAAAGGGGTGTTGGAGCATCCTGAGAGGGGAGAAAGGTTGATGTAGGGGATAAAATGAGCCTACTCAAGATGCTAAGGGAGTAGACACCAAAGCGGATGCAAGAATGTATATGAAATTGCAAGGGGTGCAATTTTACGTCTATATAGGTACTATTTGCATAGTCCCTACGTAGAATGTAGACTTGGTAGAGTACGAGAGCCTTTGTCATGTGCCATGTGTCAACACATGATCGACCTATGCCACACCAGTCTATTTCCAATTGAGCTACACACAACAACTGTCAAACTCAAACCACACATAAAGTGAATCTTCCTTCCAATATTTTGGAGCATATACTTAGATTCATCGAAGATTCCATTGCCACTGACGGATAGAATATTCTAAGAGAATATTTCAATAAGGAAGAATATTCTATCTGAGAGGGAATATTCTAGTCTAATGACCATCAAATCATCAATTTTAAGATCGCAGAATGCTAATGTCAACACTATGTTAGCAATGACATTAGCAACCCATTAAGATTTTTGCCCCCCCTCTCTAATGCAATTTTTAGTTTTGCAATCCAACTCTATAGGCCCATAACTTGGTCATACCCACTTCTTTTCTTAAGAATTTTTTTATTTGGGGTAGAATTTTGTGCTCTTCCTAGTGGTACAATTTTTTATTTATTTTGGTGCCTATTTTTCAAAAAATTGTAGATTCTCGCAAGTGTTGTTGAACCGTTCTTGTTGTGGGAACTTCTAGGGCATCATTCTTGCTCCTATGGTAACATTTTTGGGTGATTTTTTTTTAAATTGCATAATTGTTCATGCAGTTTCTTGTGGCGTGATAAGATTGATCTCATTCTATGGAAAAAAATTACTTTGAGGTTGTGGCCAAATTAAGCATATGTAAGCACTAAGATCAAGTCCACTTCATTGTTTTTGGAAAGTGACACCTATAATCGCACTAAGTATAAAGTTCCACAATCATATATTGCTGGGGGGATTTCTTGATTAAGTCATTTGGGGGATGTTACCTAATTTTTTTTTTAGCTCAATCAAGTAGAGCTGAAACATAGTTTGCAGCTAAAGAAGAAAGGTATATACAAATTTCTTCTATTATTTTTGTCTTTGCACAAAAGATGTTTTCAAATGAAGTATTATGCAAATGTTTTACAACATAAAATATTACACAATTTGCATAAAAAAATTGTTGTTTTATCCATTGTACAAAATATGATGTCCCACACAACCTGTGGGAGTAATTGATCATACATGATGAAATGTAACACAAAGAGTAAACTATAGAACTAAAGAGGTAAAGAACGTGAAAGGAAATTCAATTCATTGTTTCCTGAATGATGAATCACAAGGTTGTTAGTTGTGTCTTCAGCTCCAGCTCCAGCTCTAGCTCCTTCGTTGGTTGCTCTGGAGATACCTACAGAAATAGATTGCGTTAGAGCTCAAAATCAAATTTCTCTTCATATGCATACATCAACAAATATATAATCTACTCCTATGAAACATTTGATCAAATATGTAGATTTCACAAACATTTAGGAGCAGAAGAATTAATGCATCATTGGAAGCTTTCAACTTCGTTGTTTTGCTAACTTGTTTTTTCACTATGTAGGTATAAATTCATTTGATTTTCCAGATTTTCATGTTTTAACATCACAACATGTGGAGAGAATGGGCTCCCACAAGGGTTGAGCCCAACATGCTACCATCTTGGATTTTAAGAGGGATTTGAAGTATATTTTGAATCTATGGAAGTCATTTCAGTTTTCATGCAGTCACTACAAGCTTTCAAGAAAGAATATCAATCATATTAGGCAAGGATCATGCAACAAATTTGAGGATCAAGCTATGCAATGCCATGAGGAGGAATTACCAAAATAGTAATAAAGATTCTCAAAATAAATCATTTGTAATGATCACTGAAATTATAGAATGTAGGCATGGTTACAGTCTTCTATATATGAAAGGTTCATCATACACATGCTCTATCATATGCAAGTCTTATAAAGAAACCATAGACCCCTATGAGCAGTGCTCTTCTCCATTCATGATATCTCATAACAGTTAGGGGGTGGTTGTGTTGCTAGAAATTGGTCCTATTTTTGTTACAACATGCTTGGAGCCATGATCAATTTCATTAGATAAGTGTTTATCAACAAGAGTTTGTTTCCAGGTTTGCATGGCTATAGTAAAATATTTAACAGTTGGCATGCATTTCTAGGATCAGAATAAAACAAGGATTTTTGGAGCCGGTATCTTTGGGGTTCAAAATAATAACAAAGAAGTAAACACAACTAGGGTTTCAATGAGGTAACCCTCGAGCTCATCTACTTAGAAAAAAGAAAAAAATAAAAGCCCAGTTCAAGGGCCATGAGTGTGAGCTTTTCTTCCAAAAAATAATGTATTTCTTTTAGGAAAATGGTGCCTTTTAAGAAAGTCCAAGAATAAGAAAAGTGAGACAATGAGTTTCAATCAAAGGACATAAACACCATATTCAAGAATAGCTATATTTTTATTTTGGGACAATTATCACTTCAAAGTGTATACACTCATAGCATTCAGCTAAATTAAGAAGACATCAATGTCATTGAACATTTTCCCTCTACCTAACCCAGTGGTCTAAGACCATCAAATGCACAATAATTCCAAGAAGGACAGTCTTATATCATGAACAGTCAGAAAGTAAAGTAAAAAAGAGAGGCACACACTTGTGTCTATGTATGGGATGAATGAAAGAAGGGACTGTGAGTTTTGAGGGATCACATGAATATAGAGAGAGGGGAGAGTAGAATAGAAGTGGAAAAATATTTATCTAAAAAAAATTAAAAAGACAATAAGAAGTTGTAGATGCAATGGAGGGAGAAGTGAAATCAAGGCAAGGAAGAAAGATAGTTGTTTGAAGATAAATCAAATAGAAAGGGATGATCGGCGTGCATTGAGGAGAGGAGAATTTAAAACAAAAATTAAAATAAGAATGTAGAATGTTGCAAGGGGAATTCCACGCAAGAGATAGTGTTGGCCATCAAGTAGGAAGGAGGCTACATTCGAAAGAGGGGTCGATCTGAATGGAGCAAAGGAAGGACTGCGTAGGGAGGATGAAATGGAGGCCCATATTTTCTACACAGAGTAAAAACCCTCAAATATGCTAAGAGATGAAACCTAGATACAAAAAAGTGAGGTTTTCTTTTACTTTCACAAAAAATGCATTGAGAAGACAACCACACCGTAAGGAAATGTACAGGAGAAAATCAAAGCATTTCATCATTGTTTGTACAAAAGCAAGCAAAAATCTTCATTTCTTCTGAGTTAGGGAAAAAATACAGATATCTTATGAAAATCAGAGCCTTACCACTCATCCTCGACACAAGTTTGCAGGAGATTCTCCATTGAAGCTCCAAATTCTCCATAAAAAGCTCAAACCCTAGCATGGCAACGCCCAAACCAGGAGAACCAAAAAATGCTAAGTGCAAAATAAAGTGAAGTAAAGAAAGGCCACAACTTTTTGTCTTTGGGTTTTCTTTTTGCCTTAAGTATTGGCTGACCCTTTCATGGGTTATTTTTCACCTTCTTTTAAAGTATCTTTACATGGTTTTCAAACACAAGGTCAACCCCCTTGATTTTACATGAAATTGAAACCAAAGCAAAAATGTAGACAATCATTAAGGTAATATTTTAAATTTCCTTATCATATGTCATTATAATGCAATGAGAGAGGCATAATCATAACACGTATTAAAGTAATTGTCACCTAGTCACTTTAATGTTTGCCTAAATTGTTAACTTCATGTCAAATAATGCAAAATATAAAGAGGTGGAGTTAAACTAGAGTTCCTTTGAAGTTCTTAGAATCATGCAAATATCAAAGGTGGAGTTCAATTGATGTCATAAGCCCTAATTTTTGGTTAGATGGCTCAGTTTGAAGTCCACTTGGGTCAAACTGATTGTAAGGGGGGGTTTCAAGCTAGTTTTGCTCAATTTACATCAATTTAGGCTCCTCTTTTTAGAGTTTTTCTCTTTTTCTCATGGCAGAGTTTTGTGGAGATATTTTTGAGTTGAGTTGACTTCAGTTAACTCATTTTGACTGATTGGGGTCATCTTTTGTATATAGGGGGGAAAAACCTCTATTTTTTCCCAGTTCTTACTTCTTCCTCTCTTGAGTATTGCAGAGAGTTTGTAAGTTTTTGTAACTTAGCTTTCATAGTTTGATACAGAAGCTCATTTGAGATCAATAAAAGGCAGCAATACATTCCTTTTTCATCATATTTGTCTCATTTCCCGTTAATGATTTGATATTTAATTGTGATTCTAGTTTCAAATCCTTTTTCTATGTCTCATTGTTGCAAATATGAATGCAAAAGTTTCATGTAATGTAGGTTGTATGTTGTGTTAGGTGACCTTATTAGGTTGAAGTTGTGATTGAACATTTGTTTGTACTTCAACATCCATTAATTTCAAACCTTCAAACAAATCACTATTGTATTGCATGTTTCAGTTGGAATTGTGAAAATTAAATGTCTTTTAAAACTTATTATGAGTTGAAATGGTGAGCAGATTTTTTTGAAAAAATAGTTGTGAATTAGTTTTCATTTTCATAGTCATTCAAGTGCATCACCATCCTTTCAAGTTCAGTTTTTCCATTCATTTTAAACCCTTCTATCCCTTTTCCTGCATAATCATTAGTTTCCTTAGAAAATAAAAAGGGGAACCAATCCATAATCTGGAGGTCTATCTTCATTATAGGGTACCCACAACTTGAAGATATTCCAATGTTTCAATAGGATTAGCTAAGTCTAGGCTTAGCTAGGGTGCAATCCTAGTTGATAACAAGGGAGGGGTTAATCTTGCAGTGGTTGATTACTTTCTTTTGCTTCTTGTGTTTTCTTACAATGGGGAAATCTCAAATTGAACTCTTAACTCCATATAATTATGCTTCATGGAGAATATCAGTAATAAATTATCTCACAAGAAAGGGTTGACATGGCTATGTAAAGGAAACCATTCCTTAACCTACTAATGCTAAGGAATTGGCCAAGTGGGATTTTGATCATGAGAAAAAACTTGTTAGTTTCATTTGATTTACAATTTCATGTTGAATCATTAAAACACTTAAAGAGGGTTGGGAGGATTTTGAGAAATTATTTAGTAAAATTGATAAGATTGAGGGAATATCAAATTGATAATAATTTGATGAATCTTGATCCTAAATGTATTGACTACATCCAAGACTACATATCTAAAATCAAACAACTAAGAACACAACTAAGAACACAACTAAGAACACAACTAAAATTTATCAACATTGATAGAAAGGATCTACAATTGCTTTTGAATGTGTTATCCAAGCTTAGTACTAAGTATTTGGTGTTTGTTTATAGCTTTCATACCCATTGATTTTCTATGGGAGCATCATATGTTGATCGTAAGTTTGATAACTTTGTAAATATCCTAATCTAAGAGGAATCAAAGTTAATGCAAATGGGTCTAATCAAGTCTTCCAAGTCACAAGCATTGTTGGATAATGAGTCTAAGGTACATAAATAATCATGGAATCTTGATAAGAAGTAAAAGAAGGAAAGTACATACCATATAAATATTTTGAATCCTCTCCCTCTTAAGGGTAATCATCTAAGAAGAAGAAGCCTACACGTGAATATTGTAAGAAAACATGGCATGGTGAACTTCAATGTTATTCTAAATAGATTGATGAGTTAAAGGCCTAATTGTGTCGAAAATGAGATAGTAGGGATCAGGGATTAGAAGGAAGGATTAAATATTATGATGAAAAGATGGTAAGAGGTAAGGAGAAAGGCCAATCCCTAAAGTCAAATTTTTTAAGACTTAGCTATATTTTAAAAGATGCATCAGGAATTTGGTGATCGAGGGAAGGAATTATGGCTTATGAAAGGGAAGTGATAAGACTTAAGAGTTAAGGTTGATGGTAAAAACTTGAAACATTTAGACAAGTGATAGAAAGAGAAGGTGAAAGAGATAGAAAATTAGGAGCGATAGGGGAGGCATGCAGGTATGCAGACAAGCAAAATCCCAAAACTTTGACACATCCATTTTTTGGGTTTTAAGCATAGTTTATGCAAGATGGCCCATATAATATCTCTTAGATTGGTTTTTATTGATGGGGAATATAAGGTGGAATGAAATAACAACTTTCTTGGTGTCTGCTATTGGATGATTGCCTAGTAATCATGGAATCCAAGGGCCTTATCAATCCATTGGGAACATATTCATAAAGGGAATTGCAACAACTGGCTTGCCTCAAAAAATAAAACATATACAACCTTGTACTTGGAGGAAAACAAAACATTAGGATCATACATTCTCTTAAGGAGAATGTAGGTTGTGTAGCCACACTTCTTTGAAAAAATAGCAACTAAGCTAATAAGTACATGGCATTAACAAGATGAAAATTATAAAAAATTTCCTATGTCAAAGACAACCCTTTTAGATGAGTTGATCTTCCTTAGACCATAGTTGCATTCTTCACCTAGCTTGAACCATTGAAAACCATTGATTATATGCAAGGAGTTGTACACACTACCTGTATGGTGAAGGATCACTTAATTGTAAACCTTGTCATTGTAGGGAAGCCATATGATGCAAGTGTAAGATTCATTTAACAATGGTGCCTTAAGAAAACATACAACAACATGGGTGAACTTTTCTAAAAATAGGTCAATATCAAGGGAGAAACCTTTTGTAGAGAAATAAGAACTCTCGTCACACAGGGGTAAGCCATAAACATGACCGTTGACCTCCTCATTGCATGAACTGAAATAAAAAGAGAATGTTTCTATCTCACATGGTGATGAAAAGTATGCCAAGCTTGTTTGTTGATCTACACTAGGAAAACCTTCCTCATGCACTTCAAATGAAAAGCTTTGAAGCTCTAGCATAGTATAAAATTGAGCAACAAGAGCATTACTCTCTTGACAGATGTGTTGTTAAATGATAGGATTTTTATTATGTTGGTCTCGTGTAAAATATTCTAACTCAGACACATTATCCCCAAAGACAAAAGTTACACCTTCATCTTGAATGAAGACCTCATATTCAACATTGCTATATTCAGGGATAGTAGAAAACCAACATACATCATAATTACATACATTGATACACACCTCATCAACACATATGTTGGGTTTGTGAGACACTTGGAATGAAGAAATAATTTTTTTAGGTTGTCTCTCTATCTTCATTTGTTCTTCTTGGTGACTAGTTGCAACGAAACAAACTCATGGCATGATGTACCACCATGTCCCCTACTACCACAACCTCCCTTTCCGTGATCTCTCCTTTAAATGAGTTACAAGAATGTTGTTCTTTTGAAGAATTTTCTACCTGTAGGCATGAGTAAGCTCTCCTCCTCACTATCAATAGAACATGGGAGCTCATCAAATGGGAGGGTCAAATCCTCTACCTGATCATCCTTCTCCACTTGCTTAGTGCTTTGCTATTGTAACTGGTTATTTTCAATTTTTTATTGCATTAGGTCAAAACACCCATTCTTTGGAGAATATGAAGGATCACAAATAATAAGCTACTCCCTCTCTACCTGGAACATCTCCCTCCCTTATTCTTTCGACTAGCTAGCATGCCAAACAACTGGTCCACCTTTAAAAGGTGAAATACTTTTAGGAAAATAAAAATGGTCATAAAGCTCTTAAAAAACTTGTTGGGGTTCTAGAGGGGGTTGTTCATATAGAGCAATAGGTTAAGCCTGCATAGGTACAAGCTCTTGTGAGGGATGAAGGCTCTTAAAACTTGGAATCTCCAACATAGGAGATTTGTATGATGGTTTAGGAGGTTTGTTGGAAGTTTCAAGAGGCTCATCTTTCTTGAAACTTGGAAATTTGTACTTATGAACCTACTCTCTAACATGTTGGTTTAGGGTTGTTAGAGGTGTCTTCCTAAAACTAGGGACACAAGGAGTTGATTGAGCCTCTAGCCTTTGTGCTTGAGCAAGCAATAGCTTCATTTGCTCGTCCCTAGCAATAAATTTCTTCTTTGCAATACATTCTTCTTATTGTCCTCTTTGGAACTCCATCTGCTAATCATATCTCCATTGAGCTTTCATCTCTTGTTGTTGAAAATGAGTTTGATGGACAAGATCCTTCTGTTGTGGAAAATATTCCTACGATCCCTATTAGGCTTGGTAAGACAACTCCTACCACAAACTTCTCTTGTAATCATCCAACTATTTGGTGAGATTTGGCAACATGCCTAGGAGTTCTCCCATTTCCAAACTGTTAGCATTTTGGGACTGAATAGGAAAGTAATAAGGTTGGTTAAAAAATAAGGAGTGTCCTAGGGTTGTTGTGAACTATATCCCTGCTCCTTGTCAAGCTCCCAAATCTTCCTTTCAGATTTTAACCTTATATCTCTCATGCTCAGGGTGTCAACGCTTAGAGATTGGTTGGGAACAAATGGTCCTCTAGGTGATGAACTTGAGCATAGGCTAGCTACTAAGAAGATTGAGCAAGGGTGGCTGGGTGGTAAGCATTTGGAAATAATTGATAACCCACCACAAAAAGGGCTGTTAGAAACCAAGATCAAATTTGCAAACCAGAATAGACCTTCCACAGAAGAGAAAAACAAAAAAGCAGAGATTTACAAGAAGATGTGCAAATAATTATTATTCGAGAATTCAATAATTACAAGATATGATTTTCTTTATAAAAGCAAAGATGCATAACCCTAATCTTATCTTGAGCAACAAGATAGCTCAATAAGATAAGGATAAAGCCTATAACTTAAGAATTAAATATCCCTAAGTAAACTTATGCAAAGTGTAATTAAATATTAATTACACCAACACCCCCCCATAAGTGCAATTTAGGGAGAAGCAAATTATTATGCAAAGATGATTCCCGACAACAAAGCCTGATCAGGTACTCATTTATAAATGCAATGATGAGGTAGAGAAGGAAAACCCAATGGGACAAAATCCCCCTACAATGAGATGACTGCTGCAAAGAAGCATTGGAAGAACACTGTGGAGTAACACTGGAACCACAATCCGACAAGCAAGGAAAGATACTTTTGTCTACAACTGAAACCAAAATTTGAATCGTGATAATGTGACAACAAACTCGATGCCACGAAACACTGGAAAACTCACAAACTGGAACAACCCTGGAATCTATGAAGCAACAGTAGATGAAATGATGACAGAATCAGGAAGCCGTGTATCTCGATGCCGATGCCAAACTGTGACTGAAACTCTTCCATGGGAAGGAGTACCAAAAAAGACTCTGGAACATTAACCATAAAAACATGGCCCTCAAACTGAGAAGAATCTGAACCAATGAGGATCAAGAAACATAATCTCTCAACTGAAGTGTGAACCGATGAATCCGATATGTGTCAAGTAATAGCAAAAAATGTGGATAAAAGAAACTAGGAGACCAGATATAACCCATGTGAGCTATCATCAAATCAAAATGGATATGGAGATAAAAGTGAAAAGTACACTCTAATCAGATTTATTATGCAAGTAACCCCCCTGATGGAACTTTATCTCAGTTCATTTATTACAATAACCCAACGATTGTAAAAGGAGAGCATTATAAACATGCATAAATAGAAAAATAAAATAGAACTTAGATCTATGTAGAGGACTGAATCAACTTTCCAACGCCACAAGAATGAAGAAAAATAGATCACTGAGTCAAAAGATATGCCCTCCGGAGTGAAATCAACAAAATCTGAGTTCAAAGGCCTGCAAAATAAATCTGGAGAAAAATCAGGTAAAAAAACCTACACCACTAGATTGGCGTCAAAATTAGCTTTCCAACAGTATCTCGTTTGTGAAAAACGGAGATCGTACACAAAAAATATGCCCGATTTGGTGAAGACAGCTCCAGAATGCCCAATAAGGGTTGCAGGGCGCCTAGGGGGCTAAAAAAAATTAGCCCCTAGTCCTGTGCATGACCAGGGGCTGGCAGATTTGGGGCTGAGGTGGAGCCCCTGGTCACCCATGTGACCTATGGTTATGCAGAGGGGGCTGGCCGGTCGGGCGGGGGCTGGGCGCATAGCGCCCGGTCCCCCATGTGACCGCAGCCGATGCTGCAGGAGCCCGCGAGGGCTGAGCTCGCCGGCGGCGCTTGGGCGGTGGGTACTGGCAGCGGTGGTGGGCTGGTGGCCACCCAATGGCCGAATCCTGGTGAACTGAAGGTGCCAGTGCACAAACCAAGAAAGCCTAGTTTTTTAATTTTTTTTAAATTTTCATGCATTGAAAGGCGTGCTAGGGAGGCTTTACGGCCCCCTAGGCAAATTTTTTTGCCTTCCAAACCAACTGCTCAAAAATTGACAAAACGAAGGGCATTCTTAGGTTTTTTGGCCGCTGCGAACTCAATGGTGACCTCCGTTTCTGCTCAAACTGCTCTGAAAAATTGGCTACCCCCAAAACTTGCAAAAAACTCCCAATTTGAAACCCTCACAGATCTGGCAAATGATGGCCAAAATCTGCAAACCAAAGGCCAATCCTGACTTTTTCCAGTGCTCTGAATCCAATGGTGAAGCCCGATTGATCCAAAATGCCTCATGAATGAACTCAAGGCATGATACCCTCGAGGAATCCCGAACGAACCTTGCAATGATTTTCTCAAAAATCTGAGAACGGGCTGTAAATCAAGGCTCTGATACCATGTTAGAAACCAAAATCATATTTTCAAACTAAAATAGACCTTCCACAGAAGAGAAAAACAAAAAAACAGAGATTTGCAAGAAGATGTGCAAATAATTATTATTCGAGAATTCAATAATTACAAGATATGATTTGCTTTATAAAAGCAAAGATGCATAACCCTAATCTTATCTTGAGCAACAAGATAGCTCAATAAGATAAGGATAAAACCTATAACTTAGGAATTAAATATTCCTAAGTAAACTTATGCAAAGTGTAATTAAATATTAATTACACCAACAAGGGCATTATGAAGCAAAAGTGGTGGAACTTCTAGCTTGATATTGTTGGTAGGGAGGTGCAAAGTTGGAATTTTCATGATATGCAGGAGTGGAAATAGGATTTTCATAATATATTGACATACTTGAGCATAAGGAGAGCTAAACAAAATTACAATGATTTTAAATAAGAGTAGAGGTTTGCTCAAACAAAGATTTTTGGGTACATACCAACAAAGTCACCTAAATTTAAATTTTGCAAAGTCGCTAGGTGCTTTGAATGATGTCTAATGACTACAACTACTAAGAACAATACCCTCAAGAAAATGAATTAAGGTTCGTTAAACTTATCCCATCGGATGTGCCAAAAATTGTTGCCATGACTGGTGGGGAGAATTGCACTACTTGAACCAGTAGATTTTATCATAGATTCTCCATGGTGTGTTGCAAAGCTACCCTAAGGGGAAGATGCACTAGAGAACAGACTAAATCCTTTATTGGGTGATGTAAAGCTCACGAAACTTGGTCCCATCGAGTGTGCCAAAAACTGTTGTCACATGAAATCACACCTTGTTGAACATGGGGTTAAACATTCCAATGACATAATGGAAATTACCTCAAGGTGTGGGACCTTGCAAAATGAGGTCAAGTCTCTAGAGAAGTTGGCTGACTTCCTCTTCTAACCTAAGTGTAGATTTGTTGGTCCAATCCAACACATAAAATCCTACCACTAATAATACTCTAATAGTTCATACAGGAAAAGGGAGAGAAGGAATGCATAAAAGGGAAAAGGGAGGTGATACACCAAGATAGAAATGTTTCTTCTTGCTCAAGACAACACAATACATCAAAGAAAAAGGGGCAACAGACTTACAAAATTCTTTATTTTGGAAAATTCGAGGGGTAACATGGAGGTTATGGTTTGAATAGATGTTGAAAGGAAAGAAGCATCCATAAAACATCAAATGAATGTCAAAACTGTGATCCTTGAAAGACAACTTTCATTGGTTGTCGAGTGTTAGGAAGAAAATTTATGAATTATTGTAAACTGTGATAAAGGATAAGAGGGAAGCCCGATCACTGAAGGTTGAAGGTAAGACATCGAAGATTGGGGGTCAAGAGGAAACCTTATGTTTTATCATAAAGATAAGATAAATGTTAAGGGGAAGGCTCGATTGTAGAAAGCCAAAAATGAGACATCAGGGATCGGGGATTGGAAGGAAGGCTTAACTCTTAACTCTTAAGATGAAAAGATGGTAAGATGTAAGTAGAAAGGTCGATCTCCAAAGCCTGAAAATTTAAGACTTAGCTATATTTTGAAAGATTCATCGAGACTTCGATGATCAGGGGGAAAAATTATGGCTTATGAAAGGGAAGCGATAAGAGTTATGAGTTAAGGTTGATGGCCAAAACCTAAAACACTTAGGAAAGTGATAGAAAGAAAAGGAAAAAGAGATAGAAAATTGGGAGCGATAGGGAGGGCATGTGGGTATGTAGACAAGTGAAAGCCTGAAAGTCTGAAACTTCTACACTTAGCTAGTTTTTGGGTTTTTAAGGCATAGTTTATGCAAGATGGCCCATATAAGATCTCTCAAATCAATTTTTATTGATGGGCCATATAAGGTGGCATGAAATGTCAATAGTAACATAATTGATTCATTCATAAATTAATCCCTAGAGACTAATATAATTGAGCAAAGTCACTAACATAAGTAAAATTTCAAATTGAACAAGGGTTAAAGATTGATTTAGCTCTTAGGTGACAATGATAATGGATGCAACTAGCTTTGACTATTGCTATGCTCCCAAATTGCTTTTTGACTGTACAATGTAGATTTGAAATGCTATTTCTAAAGTAGATATGTCTTTGACCCCTACATTGTAGTTGGATGCAATTTTTACTATGATCCTAACTTCCTTGTTCCACAAGCTTTTTCTTGTTGGTCACCTTGTCCTTAGTTCCTTTCCTAAGATATGATTATTGAAATGAGGTTCAAGTGGTGCTAAAATACACCTTTGGGGTCTTTCTTTACTAGGATTGAATCATTAGACTCTCTTGAGCCTAGGTCAAAGTACATGTTTGTTGTTGTCCATAATTATATTAGAAGAATTCAAATGCTAATATATAGGATACATGATGCAATGAATCTTGATGCTAAAAGCAAAGCAAGGCTTCTGTGATTTAAATATTCTTGAATTGCTCTAGGATGATTCAAATATAAGCTAACAAATGATTCTAAAGACTTTAGAATATTATTTTTAAACAGGCAACCTAGTTGTTAATTTGAAACATTGTGTGCATGCAAGTTGACAAGTAACAATTAAAATTTCAAATTATGTTGGCTCTAGGAAAATGAAACTAGGTTTTCACAAAGGAGGACATGTTCACACCATTGATTTTGGTCAAGATACCATGATTTTGATGAAGATGAGGAAAACGATAAAATCTAGGATAGGTCCAATGCACAAGGGCTAAATTGGGGAAAAAGATGGCACATGACATGGTTTATTCAACTTGTGCACTATAAATTCCTCAAATTAAACACTAGAATAAAATATTCGACAACAAGGCTAAAGTGAGTGCAAGACAAATTTTGATAATCCATACACCCTATTTTTTCATCCTCAAAAATTAAATGCCACCATGATCAAGCACCTGCCACTAGCTAAAAATCTATCAATACGTTAACTTCATCTACTCTTCTCCATCACAATTAAGTAATTACATAAGAAACCAAAGCTCTTTTTTCCAAGGTTTGAGATATGACAAGATCATTGATAGAGAAAACAGCTTATCTAATAAGTACATAGAATCTTTTGCCACCCTCGGCAAGAGGTTAGTTTCAATGGATCGCAGGATCTAAGCCCTCTGTTTCTCCTTTGATGCATAGAGCACCATCAAAGATTTTCTAGTGTTTTGTTTAATAAGTGATCACTAAAGCTGCATGGCAAGAAGCTTGAGAATGACTCTAGGGACGTGAAAAATATGGCAGAGAGATCTAGATGGTGTCTTGAGGTAGTGAACTTTGCATGAAAGCCTGGAAAGTTTATCATTGCTCTATAGGTTTACTTTACTGTCTGACTTTCTGCAGTTTACACCAAAGTACCCATAGCATAAAACAAAGAATGCCAAGTGTACATCATTTCAGCTATGCTTCCTTCCAACGTGGAGCGTCTTCAAAGATGCAATGTCATAATTTTATATGGATTACAACATCTATGCCAAGACTTGAGAAACGTTTAAAGAACCTTTTCAAAGCATCTTTCAGGCAAGACTTCATCTGCTTTTCTTGTGGAAACAACCAATTTCAGAGCATCTAAGGTTTCAAGATATATGTTACAAGAAACTTTCAAAAAAATTTATAATACAAGACTAGTGTTTTCCATTAACTTCTGCAAGGGACCGTAACAATAAGGTTATCGGAGCCTTGCCAAGCACGTTAAGGAGAGCTTTGACTAGCAATGTAATTCCCTTGAACATTTTCAATTAAAATAGGTTTGGATCCATTCTTTAACACTGGTTGAATGCCTCGTAGGCACATGGGTTGTATGAAAAACTTTAATCTCCAATGTAATTCCTCAGAGAACGTTTACAACCCTGAGAATTTCAGCTAAAATAGCTTTGGATCAGTGCTTAACAATAGTTGAATGTCTCAAAGTACGGCCATTTGCAAGAAGGTTAAGAAGAGCTTCCTCTGAAAACATTTAAACACTGAGATTTTAAATTAAATAGGTTTGAGATCCAATTTTTTACGCTAGTCGAAAGTCTCATGAAAAGTCCATGTGGTTATTGAAGCACACAAGAAGAATCTTTTTTGGAACCACATCACTCCACCAGCTTCCCTTTCTTTAGTTTTTGGGTCAAACTCATCAACCCATGTTTTATGAGTAATCGTATATAGGAACCCATCTCTTATGAGCACTAATGGTTTACTTAACAACTCTTGAACATGAAATATGAATCAATGAGTCTGTTCAAAAACTATGCAGTTGAATCTTAATCATAATAATGATATGGTAGAAGAAATGATGTGGTTGATTTGTTTTGAAAATGATGTGGCTGATTTGATCATTCATTTGATCTTTGAATATGCTTTTGTCATATTTTTGATTGGATAGAAGCATTTCAGCACTTCTACAATATACAATGCTTGCTCTTTTGATTCTAGTTTGTTATTGCAAAGTCTACAATGCGCTGATATTTTGTGATAAAAGTTCTCTTAACCCCATGCAACCATCCAAAATTGGGTTAATGGGAACTGCAATAAAAATACATTTTATCTAGTTTGTAAGGAAAGATAAAATCATATCCACATTGAGCTCATTTGTACCACCGAAAATGGGGAAGTGAACAAAGGAATCTAAATTGAGGAATGGCCCGAAGGAATCACAAGCATCCATCTTCTATATGAATATTGACGTTTTTGTAGGGCCTTGAAGATCTTAAGAAATGTTCTACTGGTTCTATCCATGTCGGCAATTTAGGGCCTTGTAGATCTCAACATCAATTCTCTGCAGATACATTGGGCATTCCAAGTGTTCTTGATCCTTGTTCTTTGATTGAACAGCCTTGAATGATATCTGCCAAGCATCTTAATCTATGAAAATTGAAAATCTGTTGAAATTTTGAAGTACAGCCAAAAAATAAATGCATTTTGAACTAACAATTTTGTCGACAAGATTTTGGATAACATGGAAATAATTCTGAAACTTAAGTTGGAAACACTTTCTGTCAAGTGTATCGAGTAGTTGTTACATTTGATGATTGTATATGATCTGATGTCAAGTATTTTACATATTTATTGAAAGGTTATATGCTGAGAAACCAAATATGTTTCATAAATGCTGGGTATGACCTGATGTCAAGTCTTTCTACATATTATTAAGCATTTATTACCTGGTCTGATAAGTCTTTCTCATATTATTAAGCATTTTATAATCTGCCCATGTCTTTTTGTCCTTGTAGCATCGTTATTCTACCAGAACTTGAAAATACTACCATCCCTCTCATTGTGTGATTGTTGAAAGGTTGTATGCTGGGATTCTAAATATGTTTCATACCTGCTGGGTATGATCAGCTGTTAAGTGTTTCTACATATTATTAAGCATTTATGATCTGCTCCGTATGTCTTTCATTTTTTAATTTCCAACTCTTAGGCATCTTTCTGTTCTTGTTGCATCGTTATTCCACCTGAACACCTGAACAGTAGAACTTGAAAATGCTGTCGTCCCTCTCTAGATTAGATTACAAGGAGCAGCCAACGAGTGTTCAAGCAAATGAGATTTTCCATCCTTAGTTACCAGATAGCCAAGAGGTTGAAATGAGATTGTCCTTTTAGATGACATGAAGAAGATGCAAGAAAGGGAAGCTGGTGGAGTGATGTGATCCCAAAAAAGATTCTTCTTATACAATTACTGTGTGCTTCAATAACCACATGGACTTTTCATGAGACTTTCGACTAGTGTAAAAAATTGGATCACAAACCTATTTATGATTAGGATTCAACTGCATAGTTTTTGAACACTCATTGATTCATATGTCATGTTCATGAGTTGTTAAGTAAACCATTAGTGCTCATAAGAGATGGGTTCATATATACGATTACTCATAAAACATGGGTTGATGAGTTTGACCCAAAAACTATGCAGTTGAATCCAGATAAAATACCATAATTTGATACTCTGCAAAAAATACCTCCTATTTACCATATCATTCAAAATGAACATTCAAAAACAAAAAACAGAGCAACAATAGTGAACTGTGTGAACCGCACATAATTTGATACTCTGCAAAAAATACCTCCTACTTACCATATCATTCAAAATGAACATTCAAAAACACAAAACAGGGCAACAATAGTGAACTGTGTGAACTGCACTGTGCATGCAAATACAGCTCATATAAATCCTCTGTAAAATGTAGCATCCAATTAAATTTGGCTAAAAAACACAAAATATATTCGATCATTCAAAATTTGGAAAGGTATACAATGTAAAGAATGATATGTTCAACTGCCGAAGATTGAGCACATCGTCCACTAAAATTATATTTCAATTCGCATACATTTGTGATTTAGAATAAAATCTAAGAATTGACATGTTAAACTAAAAGGATTGAGCATGTGTTCATCTGTAAGTAATCATGATGATCCTATGGATGACGTAGAGTTGCCCAATTTCATTTCAGTGTATTCTTTCATCTCCTTTTTGTATTGAGCCATCGCATTTGATGCCTGATTTTCCCATATTTTTTTCTCTGCATCTCCCAATTCCTGAAAGATAAAGAAAATGGCAGACCAAAAAAGATTTGTAAGAACATCTGCACTAGAATGAAAAAGAATTGTCAGCTTGGGATCACTAAATAAACGTGAAAACTGTTACCTTCCACTTGGCAGAAATGATCTCAGTGACTTCGGCATTGCTGATACCAGGCCTTTCCTCTGCTAACTTTCTCCGTGTCTCCTTACTGTTTTAACCACAGTACATTCCAGTTTGCTTTTCAAAATAAGGAAATAGCCTTAATGCCTAAGAAAACCGATTGTCCTATAATCATTGCACAAAGGAAATCCATCACAATTACCAGTTTGAAATCCATACCTGAAAATTAGGAATGATGATGGGGGCTTCTTTGGCCTGTTAGGATCTGTGTTTTTCTCCTTTTGCTGCTTCTTTTGCTGAGGCTTTAATGTATTATTGTCTTGTGTTTGCTCCAGATTTTTCTTATATTCATCCATGTCCATTTTATATTGTACCATAGCCCTTGCTGCCTGATCTTCCCATATTTGCTTCTCTGCATCTCCCAAATCCTGAAAAATGTAAAACATGAGAGACCAAAACAAGTCACACAAACCTCTGTGCCTACATTAGACCTTATAAAATCAAGGCAAATGAAAAAAACATATGCCAGAGCTATAACCTTCCACTTAATAGAAATAAGCGAAATGATGTCAGAGTTGCTGATTCCGGGCCTTTCATCAGCTAGCTTTTTCCTTGTCTCTTTACTGTTAATTCAATACATTTTCACTTTGCTTCAGAATTCATTACCAATCAATATCAGTTTTTTAGTGGAAGCAACTGAAAATCTGATAAGTTGTCAAACCTGAAAAGAAAGAATGATGTTAGGGGCTTCTTTGGCCTGTTAGGATCCGTTTTTTTCTCCTTCTCCTGCTTCTTTTGCTGAAGATTTAGATTTATTGTCTGCATCACAGAGAATCCATCCATTAGAAACGCCTCTCATTTGACACAGTAGAAACAGAACCAACATTTTTCAGAAAAGGACAAATATTTTTTGACAAAATTAAAAGTTATTGGCAAACTAAATAGAGAGAAATGACAATTTATTTCCCCCAGTCATCACAAACAGGGATTAATAGAAAATTAATGGAAACATCAACTTTATTAAAAACATCAACTCGGACCTTTTTCAGACTCTCCTCTTTTTCTTTTTTCCTCAAGAGCCGCAATGCTTGCTCTTTTTCAAGTTTTCTATGTTCCTCTTCTGCTCTAGAAATAGAATCTGCTTCCTGTGTGCAAGCATCCAACATATTACAATCAGAAGCAAAATGAATTGGCCCTGGTACTTCTGCTTTTTTGGATTACAAATGAACAAGTCAATGAGAAATGTGTGATATTACTGTAAGCCCATGTTTGTTTTTGTTTCCAAAATGTAACTCTTATTTATTTGCAACAAGAGTCATCACAAAAGAAACATGGAAGATCTTCAAAGAAATAAACTACCTCAGCCTTCTTTTGCTTGTACAGATCCATTTCTTGGGTGTAGCTTTCTTTTGCTTCTGCAGCAATCTTCAAAGAAATAAAGCCTTTTAGATTTATGTGGTAAAGATAAATCTCCATATAGATTTTGTAAGTAGAGTTATGCTTATACCTGTTCATATGGAGCTCTCTCTTCTTTGGACATGCTACTCCATTCCCTTCCCAGAATCTTTGAAATCTGGAAAATATTATTGAGAATTCATTTTAGTACAGAAATCATAATATAGTTGAAGAAACATTAAACTAAAAAAAGGTTGGTTCATGGGAAAGGAAACCTATATACCTCCAAAACATTGTGTTTCTCTGCAAGCAGTGCTGCCCGGCGTTCATTGGTGAATGCAAAGAATGCAGTTAATGGTTGCTTAGGCTTTAGTGGGTCCTTCTCTTTCTTTCTGAAATAAGGATCCAAGAATATCAAATAAAAATGATCTTCAAGTACCAAATACAATGCAAAGTATTTGAAGAAAATGTCCTTGAAACCCACCTCTTACTCTTCTCATCTCCCTCTGCGTCCTGCAACCAAAAATCATACTCACAATAAGTTTTCTAATATGCCACAACTAACAGAAATATATTCTTCTGAGAAGATCCTGTGCCTGTGTTGTCATCTCTGGGACTATTTTCCCTTTCTAATCCATTGAAAATATCAGTGCAAAACATACCTTTTTATATTGCAGATACTGCTCAAGGAGATCGAGTGCAGTTCTCTGTTTCTGTTCCTCGTGAAGAAGCTTCAATGCTTCATTCTCACGCTTCTCTTTCCCAACAACCTTCAAAATCATTGAACATCAGATAAGGTTTGAGATTTGAAGCAAAAGTTAAAAAATTCCATAAATTGATGAAAATTATGTAATTACCTGCAGGTAAGCTTCCTTTTCAGATTCATATTTCTCTTCATATGGTTTCTTCTCTTCTGCACTCAAAGCTTTCCATTTTGCTCCCAAAATGGCCCCCATATCCTTGAATGCAATACATTGATTCTCAGATTTCACCTGCTTGCGGCATAACAAAAGTAATAATTTTTAGGAAGATCAGAATAGGACTCAATCAGTGAATAGTAAATTAATTTTGAAATAATTTTAGAATAAATTTCCTTAGCACAACATTGACATATGGGATATGTTTCTTGTTATCCACAATAACCAACCTGATTCCACTGGTCCTGGACCCACAAGATATATGGTGCAGAAGGCTTCTTTTGCCTATTCGTGTCAGCTTTCTTCTTTTTCTTCTCCTCTTTTGGGTCACCGTTGTGCAAAGACTGTTCCAAAGGAAAGCTCTGTATGGACAAAAAAAAAAAGGTTTGTTTTTTATTTCTGTTTAGGAAAAAATAATTGGGGATAAGATATCGTACCAGGCAATGAAGCTACATGCACCAACTATGTTTTTCTAGAAGATGAAAAGCAAAAGCTCAAACCACCTTTTGTCTTAGAAACAGAGGATGCAAATATCCTAATCCCTTAAACAGCTGTAGCTCCTTGACCATGGCCTTACAATTAATTCATTTAATTGACCTAGGGATTTTATGACAATACTTCAGTAGCCTAAACCATATTATTCAATGGAAATGAAGCTAGGTTTTATGCCACAATAGAAATAGCCCAAACTTTATAATGGAAATAAAGACGGACAAATGACTCTAGAATAAAAACTAGGTTGATTCTCCAGAAATGAAACTAGAAACTCTGAAGAAAAAAATATTATTTCTATTGAATAAAAGTGGTTGGTTGTTTCATAAACCAAAACTGCCGAAACAAAGGGGCTCCGAGACACATAGATTAGCAAAACCCAAGACACATGATACTGTTTAAAAATTAAAAACGGACAACTGAAAAGTCAACACAATAGCAGGAAGGTTCTCAACCATGGTTTTAAATGGATCTGTTCTACGAATAGTAGGCTGCTGGTCTTACAATGATTTTATGGAAAAATTGATCAAGGGTATTTTGGCAAAACTTTGGTAGACCAAAACCTAAATGGAAAGGAAGCTAGGTCTTCATGGCAACACAATTCCAAACCTAACCAATAACGACATGGAAATAAAGCTGGAGTTTCATGTCAAAAGCAAACACTAAACTCTTTGCATTCCATGAAAATGAAACTAGGCTTTGACAGCTAAAGCCTAAAACAAACTACACCAACCTTATGATTTCTAGAAAAGGAACTAGGGTTACGTGGAAATCGACAGTGCACTAAACCGCACACAATATAGGAAAAAGAAACTAGGGTGTTATGACATAACAAAACTCATTGAACTAACTCCCAATGCTTGCCAGAGAAATGAAACAAGGGTTTCATGGCAAATCCAAACTAGCTACTAGACCAAGCCGTATACCTGATTTAACATCACAGAAACCAAGCTCACTACACTAATTTAACCAGAAGGATTCCACGAAATTAAAGCTAGGGTTTTATGGAAATATGATCAAAACCTGTACATTCTACGACAATGAAGCTAGCGTTGGAAAAAAAAACGATACACAACCATGAATATTCCTTAGAATGAAGCTAGGTTTTCATAGAACAAGATTACTAGACCAAACCCTATAACTTCATAGAAATGAATCTAGGGTTTAATGTAAAAACTGTGCCAAATGAAACCATTTAAGTTAGGGATTCATGGCAAAATAAACAATATACAAAGCAGGAAGCAGAGAAAAAACAGAAGAAACTTACTATAACAGGTTTGAATTCCTTCAATTTCTGGAGCTTCTTTAAGTCCTCCTGAAGCTTCTCTTGAGTTTTTTCTTTGAGCTGGAGCTCGGCATCCTTCTCCTTCAACTGGGCATCCCTCTCCTCCAGTAATTTGTCCATTCTCTCCTTCTCCAGATTCAACTTTTGAAGTTTGATCGTCATTTCCTGTAGCTCGCCGTTAAGTGAGGCAGAAGCAGGAAGGAGATTTGACACATTCTTCAGAGTCTCCTTCTTTCTCCCACCCTGCTTCTTAATTAAGACTCCTCTGTTCTCCTTCTCTGCTTCTTCTTCAACCCTTGCAGGAGGAGGAGACACACATGGCTCTTGTTTGGCCTTGGAAGAAGCAGCATTAGTATTACTGTCATTTTTGGCTTTGGAAGCCTTTCTTCCTTTCTTGGACTTGATCTGCTCGCTTTCTGCACTCACTTTCTCAACAATGGCAGACATTTTTCCAGCAAATTGAAACTGACGTTCTCAATTCACTCTCTTCGAATACCCACGTAGTTATTACCCTTTAAGCAGAATAGAAAACCCGTTCACAATGCTGTAAATATATAAAAGCCTTGGAGCGGATTGAAAATTTTGAAATTGCTTTTTCAACGGCTATATAACAACGGCTAGAGTTTTTAAGTTTGATGAATAATCATGTGCCACGTAACACAATGGCATTGCATTTATCATTTTAACCGTTTAAGTTTAATGGTTTCAAAGCTCTTTGACAAGGCGAATGATAATTTATTGTCTCACAGTAATCTAGGGAATTTCCAAGGAGGCTAATAATCCTTGATTTAACTTTGTCTCCCCCTTCCTTATCCATGTCCTCATGTGGCTGTTTAACTCCATTTACTACTTAAATTGAAGTAGTAGAAGTGTTCTCATACATAAATTTAATTGTTGTTTTATTATTGAGAACAGATAATTTAGAATCCTTTTCCTATTTTAATGAAGCAGTTACTAGTTACTGTTTAGGAATTGAAAATAAGCTATGGAAAAGGGGGGACTGGAAATAAGCAGCCACTGTATATTGCTAAAAATTCACGTGGCTCCAAGAATTTCTTTCCCTCTTTTTCTTTTTCTTTTTCTAATTTTTTATTGTACATATTATTATTAATACTATTAATACAAATTTAAGCTGATCGCTTAAAAATAAACAAAAAAATTAAGCATTCATGGGGCCATAGCTCCACAAATAACTCCTAAATAAGTTGAGCAGTAACTACTAGCCAAAATAAGCTAAGCATGCGCATGGGGACCTACCCTTATAGCTTAGCTCATGATTTGGATGATGGAGAGTATGCAAATCAAACAAGCAACAATTTATTAGCTTTTAGTTGGGTAGTTTAAGCTAGAAAGTGAGTTTTTTACAATAATAATGAAACTCTTTACAAGTTTGGTAGAGACGATATATCTCTAGATTTTTGTAATTAATCATTTTCTCCCATGAAATTTCTAAGGTCTAATAAATTTTTACAGAAAGTATATTGTGTGGGATATTCGATAAAGATTTCTAAACCTTGATATTATGTGTTTGTAAGAGGTTAAAATTTCAAGTTTTTTGTAGTTTATAATGTCATATGACCAATTAGTCACTTTTTGTGCTACAATGAAAGAGTAGGACATGACAAAGTTGCTATTTTTATTTCTCTAAAGTGGTGACTACACCTAGTGGACTATGGATGTGACCACATTTACAAGGATTTATGAGCCCTCTTAATATTGATTATCTCTCATTTGGTGTTATTACTATTTGTGCTTCTAATGATGTTGTCGAATGATCTAATCTTTGATTATTGAATCTATTCCTTTTGCAACTTGGGTTGTGTGTGGTGAGTTTGATATGGTGGAAAATGCATTTAATGAATGTGATAGTCTCCCTTTGCATTGAATAATTAAGGAGAGGGAGCTTGGTAGTCTCTCTAATAAATTGTGACTTTTTAACTTTAGTATTGGTTGTCATCACAATCATTTTGTTGGTAGTTATTGTCATTGATGTCAACCCTTGAGGAGATTGTTGGAAGTTGTCATTGATGTCAACACTGATTGTTGGTTGTCTTTGATGTCAGCACTTGATGAATATTGTTATATGTTTGGAAGTGGTTGATGAGCTTGTTGTTAGTAGTTGATGATAATACATGGTGGATTGTTTGTGGTTGACATTATTGTTAGCACTTGAGAAGTAAGGGAGATTGTTGGCATTTGATGCCTGTGATGTCAAGCACTTGGTGAGAGATTGTTGTAGTGTTTGTTGCTTAGCATTGGTTGTCATTGTTGATAACATTCATGTTGGGTTAACACTAATGTATGGAGATGCCTTGCTGAAGTTCATGGTGATGTCATGCCTTATCTGATGTTTGTTAAAGTTCATGGTTAGATGTCATGTCTTATCTAAGATATATTAAGATGAGAATTAGAAGTATTAGAAGTATTGCTGACCATGGAGAGATGTTGTTGAAGGTCTACAGTATGTCTTATTATCTCTCCTTTTGTTCCTGATGGAGTATATGTTGCTAGAAGAAAGTTCTAGCCTCCACAAATTGCTTAAGTGTTTTTGGTTCAACAAGTTGCTTTGAAGTATGTTAGGGAGAATGCTCTGCATTTATTTGTTGTTGAAGATATGGTCTTGAGGTTTGGGATTCAAAGTTAGTGTTATGTGGATGTTACACTCTTATCTTTTCAGGTCACTAGTGTTGCCGAGGACATTTTTGTGAATTGTAGAAGGTTGGTAGCGTTGTTGGATGTCTAGAATGGCCCGAAAAATGCCCCGCATTTATCCGCATTGATGTCTATACTTTTGTGGTTTGGTGAACATGTTCTCAACATTTGTGCAATATCCTTGTTCCAATTTCATGTGTTGAAGTGGTACACAAGTTGATTTGTTAATGCTATATCTCATGATTGAGCATTATGTGTTTTTGGGTTGAAGTATTCTATTCTTGTTTGATTTGTGGTGGTTGCTAGTGGCATGATTGTAAGAAAGAAAATTTTGAAAGTGTTGTTGAATGTTCATAGAGCATCCCCATGTGATCTGCACATTGTTGATTGGCCTCTTTGGTGTTGCATTGTGTCTTGAGTTGACGTTCTGGGTTATTTGTGGATATTTGGATGGTAGGGCTTGTTCATTTTCTTGCATTGTGTGCTTGGGGGTTTACACCAATAATTGAAAATGTGTTATGTTAGATTTGGGTCCTAACCTATCTTGGTTAGAATTGCCTTGAGTAAATTCAATTAGAAGAATGTTTTTGGGTTGATTGTTATGTGCTTCAAGTTTCATCTACATGTTTCCTTGATGTTGACTTAAATTGATGTGCGCCAACGTGTGAATTGCTTTAGATCACATTGGAAGATGTATTAAGTTATTTTTTGGTCCTGTCTATCTTCAGGATAAGATCACATTATGCTTTGGTGGTTGGCTTATTGAATTCATTGTTTATCTTCTTGTCTGACCTAATTGAAGTTTTAAAGTGTTGTAGTAGAAATAAATGCAAGATATTTTTGAATGCAATAGTGTGGAGGAGCGCACAAGTGTACGAAAAAGAAAATGTGGATTGTATTTGAAGATCTCACAAGAGAAGTGTGAATGTGCAAAAGATAGAAACTGATGTGCTATAATTCATTAGTCAATAGAGTGTTATGTTGAAAAACATAGTAATCTTTCTCTAAATATTTGTATCCTACTCTAAGATGGTGAATCTCATCAGGTCCTTATATCTTGCTCCTGAAGTTGTGTTTGCTTTAGTTCACCAAGTCCTCTGTAACTTTCTCTAAGGTAGTGTTCCTTAGTTTGGAAGTCCTTTTTGGTAGTGAGCCTTTATATTGTGAGTTAACTCTCATTGTGGTTTTTCCCTTATTAGGTATTTCACATAAATCTAGTGTCATCTTGTGGATCTGTGTTCTTGTCTCTTTTATTATTTTTGTTGATCTAATCAGAGTTATAATTATTATATCTTTGATTGTTGAAGTTGTTAAAGATTTATTGTTAAACCCCATTGTGTTACCTATTTACTATTAAGTTTTGATGAGTTAAAATGCTTTAATATATGATTTTGTTTTGTATATATCTTGATGGAAAATATGATGAATGATGTGAAATTCAATTTGATATATTTTAAATGTTCTGAAGATGAAAATATGTGATACATGTGAATATAATGTTATCAACTAACTATTGTTGTGATGCACTAAGTTGGATGCAGGAACAAATTTGAACCTCTAGAAGAGAAGTGGATTATCACTTCAGAGAAGAACTTGGTCTGGTAACCCTTAATGAGCCTAATTGAGCATACACACACTCACATCCTAGTTGGTCTAGTTGAATTAAGTAGTTTAGGAAATGGTAAGTAATCTTCAGTCATGGTTTGGGAATGTTTTGTATTGGTTTATAGTTTTGGTCTTTGAATATTCTTGATTGGGGATATGTGATTAAGCCTTTGTGATAAGTATAAGTTCTCTTTCATGTATCCATGTTTATATATTAATCGATAGGTATATATACATAGAATGTATATATGTACATATTTTTGATAACTCGTACATATGAATATATCTGTACATGTGTATACGTAGGTAGACGTATTTACACATATTCATGTATGGATATATCATATGTATGAGAGTATCAATTTGACATA
>VDFB02105785.1:110463258-110622395 GCA_007258455.2 Sequoia sempervirens
TATTAATCTTCATTCTATTTATCCTATTAAAATAATATTTGGTTAATTATTAATGGTCAATACTTTATAAATTATCTAAACTAGTAGTTGTGTTTTCTTTATTCGATGATGTTTCTATTTTAGAAACTTTGTAATTAGAAACATCTTTCTTGTAATTTCTATATGAAGCATTTTTTCTTCATTTTTAATACATCAAGCATTTTTCAAATCTTCTCTATTTCATGGTATCAAAGCAAGGTTAATTGAGCAAGAAATTTTTTTCTGAGCTTTTTGTATTTTTGGTTTTTATGAAAAATCACGACCTCCTAGTTGGAAATCGCGTCTTGTCTTTGATAGAGGATTTTCAGGAAAAATCATGGAGGTGTTTTTGTCTTCCGCGGATTTTTTTTTTTCTGTTTGTTCCTTTGCGCGCAACTCTTCTGATATTCATGCATGTTGTTTGAATAATTTTTGACACCTCTTTTTTGAGCGCGACATCAAATACGTCATTTTCTGGACGCCTAGTTTTGTGTACGTTTTATTTTACTTGCGTTTTTGAAGATTTTTGCTGGGTGGATAAACCTTTCTGATGTGTTTTTCCCTCTGCATTCTGGCCACATGATTTTCTACTAGTTTTGAAATGCGATGGGGTTTTCTGAGCGTTTTTTTCAAAAACACAGTTTCTGCAAAAACCTGTCCTATGAGCTATTTTTTGGTTTCTTCATCTCCTACTCGTGATCTGTGAACCTGTTTGTGGCTTTGCAAAGAAAAATGAGGCTTCTTCAAACCATGTTTGTGTAAAATCATGGTTTTTTGTTTTGGGTGCCACCTTTTTCATCTAAAACTTAATTAGTGGACTTTCTGTCTGTTTCTACATTTTTCTTTTGAAAAATTATGACCTAGGGTTTTTGCTCTCATATCTGCATAAGCTAGGGTTTTGAGCTCTTTTTCTACTAGATTTGTGCATTCTAGTTACCTTGGGTTTTGTGCCTTTTTTTGACAGACTTTCTGCTGGAGCGAAGTCAAAATTTTAATGGCTGCAACTACAACACCTGGAAGCAATGAATGATGACAATTTTTGAATATCGCTGCCTTGACTAGATTATTCTGGGCAAAAAGACACGACTTGCATCAAGAGATAAAGATCAAGAAAATTTTGATGAGAAAAACTGTGAAGTGGTGATGCTCATTAAACTGTTTGTCACCGATGATTAGCTGCCTCAAGTTTTGTCTAGTAAATAAGTGAAAGAAATTTGGGGTCATCTGAAAGATCTTCATGAAACATCTGAAAAAATCCTTGCGTTCTTTTTGAAGAACATGCTATTTTCCATCATGATGGATGAGAAGACAACTTTACAAGCACACTTGACCAAAATCAAGGATATCCGTGATCAATTAGAGGCTATTGGTCAAAAAATGGAGGAAGAAGCTATGGTAGTCATCACTCTAAAAAGTCTACCAAAATCTTGCGAGCACTTTATTGAGACTCTCAACATTACTTTAGCTAATGTTGATTTGAAGTTTTTAGATCTTTGCACCATACTTCTGCAATAGGATCGTTGGAACAATAGTTCGGTAGCGGTGCTAGTTTGTTCTCCATAGAGCAGGATTTTCTTGCCAAGACCTTTCAAAAGAATAAGGGAAAAAATCAGCCCTCTCAGTAGACCAGTCAAGCACTATCTTCAGATTCTTCCAAAAAGAAGAATATTCAGTGTAATTATTGCCACAAGTATGGTCACATGAAAAAAGATTGCCGAAAATGCTTGGCTTCTGAACAAAACAAGCAAGGAGAGTCTAAGCCAAAATCCCATGTTGTAGAGTAGATTGAGCAGAAGGAGTATGCATTCTAAGCCTTTATGGCCAAGGGTCTTGTGGATCTTATTAAATCATCTGCCTAGTACATTGATTCAGGTGCTTCTCAAAAGTTCACTCACCATGGGATTGGTTCATTGAGTACACACCCTTCAGAGACTCTTTTATTTTTGGAGGAGGCGTGGAGTATATTGTTGTCAGAAAGGGCAATGTGCAGATTCATTCTGGAGGGAGAAATTTAATTTTTCTCGATGTATACTTCATACCTGACATGGAGCTGAATTTACTTTCTGTTAGTCAGATTATGACACACTCTCCTCAGTGTTAATGATATAGCAGCTTCGGTAGCTCCTTCCAGCTCAGCTCCTTCGTGGAAATATAATTGAATGATAGCCATTGGCTATTCAAGTTATATTTATTATTGTTTATCTTCACTTTGTATAGCCGACATGAGAAGTTACAAACTCATCTTGTTCTATTATCAAGAAGTCATTTAATGCGTGGTTATGATTTGAGGCCGACCTCTTGTGAAGAGGCATGCATAATATTTATTTAAGCTGACATTCTTTATGTTTGACTATGGCCGACATAAGAAGATACGAAGTCATCTTGATAATAAAATCTGTTGAGGCCGACTTTCATTCATGAATTGTATTTGTGGCCGACCTCATGATATGAAGAGGTGCGACCTCTCCAAATTGTAGATAAGAACATTCGTCCATTGTAATGAGAAAAACACAGTTCGCCCATTCACATAAGTGCGAATATATTTGAGTTCAGCAGTGCAAAGATCATCTGGTGAGCAGAAAAAGAAAGTGCGAATTACCCTCATCTCCTAGTACGAATTCTTGCTAACAGATTGCGTACATATCATCAAGTGCGAACATGTTAAGTGCAAATTCAAGATTCAGGGTGATCATCTACAACAATGCAAACTTTATAAAGCGCAGAGTTCATTCAGTTTGAAGACACTCCAGCACAAAGATTCATGACAGTGTGAACTCCTTACAACAGGTTGTGAACCATTGGTGAATGTGAATATTGACAAATCTATGTACTGTCATTCCTAGGTGCAATTTAGCAGATTGTATTTTGTCATTCTATATTCCCAGGTGCTGTACATTGGTCTTGTGTTAGACCTCATTGTGATTTGTAAACTTTCCACTATTCATCAAATATAAGAGAGATCTTTGTTGCTGGGTTTTTCTCCCTCAAGTGGAGGGTTTTCCCAGGGTATATGCTGTGTTATTTTGTCTGATTTCGAATTATTTTCTATGCATTTACATCTAATCATATAAAACAACATGGTATCAGAGCAGGTTTATGGAAAGATCCGATCAGATCTTGAAAAGCAATTCGAAGTCAGATCTAGCGCATTCTACTTGAGCCAGTAGAGTACTTCTGTGCGGGGTGCATTCTTTGGTCCTTCCATTTCAGAAAAGTCCAGTGTTGTCATCTACGAAAGCAGCACATCAATCTTGGCTCTCTTCATGAGTTTACTTGAGTCGTATTGTTAGCAATCTGAGAGCAGATGATTCCAAGAGAGTTATATGATGCGGCGATCTCACCTTCGGGATCTGTTGAAGAGATCTAAAAGCACATGATTATGGAAGGTTCTGAAGTAGTCATGTATTCTGAGAGAATTCTATGATGTCATTATCTGGAATGGACTTCAATGGTCTTCAACCTTGCAGTCAAAGAGCTCAACTATGTCAGATCGTGCTGCTAAGGGTTGATGTTTGAAATCAAATTGATGCAATCAAATAGAGATAAGTATTTGATTCTTTTTTGTTGTTGTTTATATTCTTTTATCTCAGTCTGCTAAGTTGTGCAGATCTGATAAAGTATTTTGAGTGATGATCCTATCTATCTCTAACACTTTGGGTATTGCTAGTAAGCATGTTGCATAACCTAGTGGATTGCAGTTGGAAATAGAGTGCATTGTAAATTTGAGCAGTCATGGGCCTTGTTCAAATTTAACCTTGCCATGGGTCTGTGCTCGAGTCATGAAGGCTGTGGATTGATCTGAGTATAAGAACAACATACTGTGTTTAATAATTGCATTCATCAAAATATTAAAGAAGATAAGTATTCTGTGTTTTGTTGAAATCACCTTCCTAGTTTGAATTTTAGTTACTTCATTTAATTGGATCTTAGGAAAGAGAGTTAGTGATTTCTCTTGAGTTGTGATCTCTAGCATAAAGATCCTTTGAAGATTTCAAATTATCTATTGCGAGTTGAGTCATGCTAATCATGTAGATCCTTGAGTAAAAAGGAAGAGAATTGCATTTTCGTTGTGATAGGTTGATCATATCGATATCATTCTCCAATGCATGCTCTGTGATAGAACCTTGAACTCTTGGAGAGAGTTGGTTCTACATGCTAACCGCATAATGCATTCAAGAAATCTATAGTTGTGCAGATTATTCTTTTGTTGTGCTGAGTTTGGCACTCTCAAGAGGAGTAAAAGATGAACGAAAGAGTTATACCAAATTTTTTATAAAGATAAGTTTCTTTATCCCTCTAGTTTGATTTTTTTGATATATTTCTCCTTCAGGTTGATTTATTCATATTCTAACATTGTGCATAAATTCTTATGTATTCATGTTATAACCTATGATTGTAAACTTTGTATGATTCCAGTCTTGTTATTTCTTTGGGTAATTATAAACTGTTAGTAATCTCTCTCTAAAATGCTTGTAGTTCAATGTTCTAGGAGCAAGAAGGTGATGAGAGATTGCTTAGTGATGAAAAACTTGAGGCATCTTATGAGGAAGTCATACCAAAGAAATAATCAAGCAGCCTTGGGACTGAGCTGGTGGCCAGAGGAAGCCCACTTCCAGAAGTCTTCTTTGCAATCTCTAAAGCAAGGATCAAGAGGGAGTTTTGTAACTCACTGAGAAGAAGTGAAGATTGTTGTATTGAAAGGCTAGGTGCTAAACCCTTAGAGGATCCCTTCAGTTGCTGAGATCATAATTGCTCAAGATTGCAACTCTCTTCAGTAGCGAAGGTGTGAACTGGAAAACATTTATCTAAGTCAAAGTATTGCAGGAAATCTTGGACGAAGAGGTCAGAAGGTTGATGCAAGTACCTGGAGATTTAGAGGGAGCCTGCTGAGCCTGAAGAAGATGGTAATCTTGCTGCAGCTAGTTCAGATTTGGTGGATCCTACGTTGTACAGACAACTGATTGGATCCTTGATGTATCTAGTTAACACTAGACCTGATATTCGCTATGCAATGAGTGCACTTAGCCAGTCCATGTGTGATCTAAGACAGATACATCTTGTTGCAGCTAAACATATCTTGAGATACTTGCGTAGCACAGTTGGATATGGGTTTAAGTATACTTCAGATGCAGACTTGGAGTTACTTGGTTTCACTAATTCTGATTGGGCAGGTTGTGTCATAGATCGGAAGAGCACCTCTGGATGTTGCTTCAGTTTGGGTTCTGCCATGATTTCCTAGTGTAGCAGGAAGCGGTCTTCTGTAGCATTGAGTACAGTAGAGGCTGAGTACATTGCAGCTTGCATGGCAACTCGGGAAGCAGTGTGGATTCGTAAGCTCCTTGTAGGATTATTTGGACAATCAAAGGAGCCTAATATCATTCATTGTGATAATCAGAGTTGTGTGAAGCCTTTGTCAATCCTGTGTTTCATGACAGATCCAAGCATGTTGAGATCAAGTACCACTATATCAGAGATATGGTACTGCGAAAGGCTATATAGTTGAGGTACATTAGCACTGATGAGCAGACGACAGATATTCTCACCAAGCCTCTCACCAGGGTAAAGTTTGTATACTTTCGAGACAAGCTTGGTATGGTGGAGAATCCAGCCTTGACTGAGTATGAGTCTCAGTATCAGTGAGCCTTGCTTAATGAGTTCTTCTCTGTGAGAGAAGTTTGAGGTGAAATCCCTTGTTATTGCACTTTCTTCTGTGACGGAAGAATTTGAGGTGAAAGCCCTCGTTTCCACCCTCTGAGCTGAGTCATGGTGGATGTCATGTGTGCGACTCCATGAAATATGTTGTACTTGTGTTTCACCCTCTGGGAGAGCCATGGTGATGATGAACACTTGTACTTACTATTGCACTTTCTTCTGTGATAGAAGAATTTGAGGTGAAAGCCCTCGTTTCCACCCTCTGAGCTGAGTCATGGTGGATGTCATGTGTGTGACTCCATGACAACATCACGTGAGAAAATCCGTGATGATCTTCTTGTACTTGTGTTTCACCCTCTGGGAGAACCATGGTGAAAGTCACATTGAGGTGACAACATCACGCAAGTGATGAACACTAGTACTTAACCATGTGATGGTCGATATCACATTGAGGTGATATTTCTCTCTTTATATCTGATTGCAGGCAATGGTGGCAGATGAACTTCATATGGAGATGATTTGTTTTATGCAGCTGGAAGTTCTCTCCCTAGCTGAGAGGGAGTGTTAATGATATAGCAGCTTCGATAGCTCCTTCCAGCTCAGCTCCTTCGTGGAAATATAATTGAATGATAGCCATTGGCTATTCAAGTTATATTTATTATTATTGTTTATCTTCACTTTGTATAGCTGACATGAGAAGTTACAAACTCATCTTGTTCTATTATCAAGAAGTCATTTAATGCATGGTTATGATTTGAGGCCGACCTCTTGTGAAGAGGCATGCATAGTATTTATTTAAGCCGACATTCTTTATGTTTGACTATGGCCGACATAAGAAGATACGAAGTCATCTTGATAATAAAATCTGTTGAGGCCGACTTTCATTCATGAATTGTATTTGTGGCCGACCTCATGATATGAAGAGGTGCGACCTCTCCAAATTGTAGATACGAAAATTCGTCCATTGTAATGAGAAAAACACAGTTCGCCCATTCACATAAGTGCGAATATATTTGAGTTCAACAGTGCAAAGATCATCTGGTGAGCAGAAAAAGAAAGTGCGAATTACCCTCATCTCCTAGTGTGAATTCTTGCTAGCAGATTGCGTACATATCATCAAGTGCGAACATGTTAAGTGGGAATTCAAGATTCAGGGTGATCATCTACAACAATGCGAACTTTATAAAGCGCAGAGTTCATTCAGTTTGAAGACACTCCAGCACAAAGATTCATGACAGTGTGAACTCCTTACAGCAGGTTGTGAACCATTGGTGAATGTGAATATTGACAAATCTGTGTACTGTCATTCCCAGGTGCGATTTAGCAGATTGTCTTCTGTCATTCTATATTCCCAGGTGCTGTACATTGGTCTTGTGTTAGACCTCATTGTGATTTGTAAAATTTCCACTATTCATCAAATATAAGAGAGATCTTTGTTGCTGGGTTTTTCTCCCTCAAGTGGAGGGTTTTCCTAGGGTATATGCTGTGTTATTTTGTCTGTTTTTGAATTATTTTCTATGCATTTACATCTGATCATATAAAACAACACTCAGTTGGATATTGTTTTCAACATGCAACATGCAACATTGTTGATTGAGAGACTCACACTACAATTATTTAGGGACTTGAGAATCGTGGTCTATATAGACTTTTTGATTCTGGTGATTCTCAAGAGCAAGCTATGGTAGCCAGGAGTACTTCAATCAACAACCTCTAGCATCAACGCTATGGGAACTTGAACATGCAATATCTCTCTCAACTATCTCATGATGATCGGGTTGGTGGTCTACCTACAATTTAGACTTAGAATCATGCAGTATGTGAGGATTTTCAGACTAGAAAGCAACACCAGACTCCATTCTTAGATGGTGATTCATGGTGAGCTTCCAAGGTATTGCAGTTGGTTCACGTTGATTTATGTGGTCCAATGAATACTCCTTCAGTTACTGGTTGTAGGTATTTTTTTATTATTTTTTGATGATTTCAATAGAAAAATGTGGGTGTATTTCTTGAAAAACAAATCAGATGTGTTTGGTATATTTTAGTAGTATAAGGCCTTAGTTGAAAAAGAGTCTGGTTCTCCAATAGTTACTCTTATGTCTGATAATGGGGGGAATTTTGTTCTATTGTTTTCTCCAACTTTTGTACTACACATGGAATTAAGTGCCAACTTACCACCCCTCAACAGAATGGTGTTGTAGAGCATAGAAATCACACCATTACTGAAATGGATCATTCTATGCTGGAGCATAGAAATGTTCCTAAGAAATACTGGGCTGAAGCAGTTTATATTGCTATTTATATTTTGAACCAATCTCCAACTCATGCGGTTAAGAAGATTACTCCTGAAGAAGCCTGGTCTGGAAACAAGCCTAAGATCAACCACTTGAAATTTTTTGGCTCTATTATTCATGTCTGGATTCTAGATGCCAAGTGCACTAAGTTGGATTCCAAAATCCAAAGACTCATGTTCACTAGTTACAGTGAGAATCATAAGGCATATAGACTGATTGATGTAGATACAAATCATCTCATCTTCAGTCATGATGTTGTGGTTGATGAAACTATTGGGCCCTTCTATCAATCTTCTACTTCTATGAATCCTGAGGAACAACCTCTGAATGCTTCTAAATTGGGTGTTTGTCTTCCCTTGCGTCCACCCGATGGGAGGGATTTTGTAGTTGAGCAACCACCTCAACAAAATGTTCCACCACCCACCCCTCCTCAAGACAATATAGATCCTAATCTAGCTTATTTTGTACTAGCCACACCTAGTGATTTTGTTCCACCTATTTTTATATGCTAAAACCATTAGTGATCTTCATAATGATGAATTGATCGAGGGTAGAACTGCTTGGAAAAAGAGCAAGCAACAAAATACTATTAATTTTTATCTCATTTCCAATCTAAACATCTTTGAGCCTCAGTCATATTCAGAGGCTAAAGGTATACCTGAGTGGGAACAAGCTATGGAAGTCGACCATAATATCCTTCTGAATAATAACACTTGGGTCCTTTCTGATCTTCCTCCTGGGAAGAATCCCATTGGCTGCAAATGGGTGTATAAAGTTAAGTATAAGGCTAATGAAACCCTTAACAAATATAAGGCTCAATTAGTAGCCAAAGGGTTCTCATAGACATAGGGCATGGATTATGAGGAGACTTTTGCTCGTACATCCAAAATGAGTACTATTTGGCTTTTCCTCGCTACAACAACCTAGTTTGGTTGGAAATTCCATCAAATGGACATCAAGAGTGCATTTCTCAATGGTGATCTATAAGAAGAAGTCTATATGAAACATCCTCTTTGTTTCAAGGTTCCTAGTAAAGAACACCAAGTTTGTAGACTCGTGAAATCACTTTATGGTCTTAAACAGGCTCCACAGGCATGGTACACAAAAAATGATAAGTACCTTCTTGATCATGGTTTTTAGAGGAGCCCTTCTGATTAAAATTTGTATGTAAAACAACCTAGTGATGATATTATTGTGCTTGTTGTCTATGTTGATGACCTTATCATTACTAGAAGCTTAGAAAATTTGATTGAGGAGATAAAACAAAATCTCAGTCAATCCTTTGAAATGACAGATTTTGGACTTCTTCATTATTGCCATGGAGTTGAGGTTTGGTAGAAAACTTATAGCATCTTCATTTCTCAGTCTAAGTATGCTCGTAGTTTGCTTGATAAGTTCAGAATGAATGATTGCAAACTTGCCTCTACATTTATGGAGAAAAGGGATCAAACTATCAACAAAATCAGATTCGTCTGTGAAAAATGAATTCACATGCAGGCAACTAGTAGGTAGCCTCATTTATCTCACTGCTACTAGACTTGATCTCAATTTTGCAATGAGCTACATCTCTCGCTTCATGATAGCCCCTAAAGTTGAACATTGGGTTGTAGCGAAGCGTGTGTTGAGATATGTGAAAGACACTTCCAACTTTGGAATTTTGTATGGAAGGTGCAAAGATCCTAAGTTAATTAGTTATACAGACTTAGATTGGGTAGGTTTTGTTGATGACAAAATTCTACTTCAAGGTATGCATTTAGTTTGGGTATAGGTGCAATTACATGGACCAATAAGAAGTAGTAGTCAGTGGCTCTTTCCTTGACCGAATCTGAATATCGGGGAACTGTTAAAGTAGCTTGTGAGGCAGTTTGGATTTGAAGGGTGCTTTAAGACATGCAAATGTCTCAAGCAGGGCCTTTCCCCTTGTACTGTGACAATCAAGGGGTGCTGAAAATCACCAAGAATCTAGTCTTCCATGAAAGGTCAAAGCATGTTGAACTTCATTGTCATTTCATCCGCCAACTTGTTGAAGATGGACCAGTGGTATTACAGTATGTTCCAACTGAGGATCAGACTATTGATATTCTCACCAAGTCTCCCAGTCTAGATAACTTTGTAAAATTTAGGGGGCATCTTGGTGTAGTTGATAGATTGACCATTAAGGGAGGGTATTAAAATAATATTTAGTTAGTTATTAATGGTCAATACTCTATAAATTATGTAAACTAGTAGTTGTGTTTTCTTTATTTGATGATGTTTCTAGTTTAGAAACTTTGTAATTAGAAACATCTTTCTTGTAATTTCTATATGAATTATTTTTCGCTTAATTTTCAATACATCGAATATTTTTCAAATCTTTTCTATTTCATATCCAAGTATAAGGTTGGCTGGAATAGGACTTGATCACAACATTCCAAACTTTTGTCATTTATACCTTTCAACGCATACAACCAAAATCGTTGAAAAATAGTTCACAAATGCATTTAATAGTCTTGAATAACATATTGAAAAAACATAGGTTGATATTCTACTATAAGCAATTCCAAACCAAATTACTGGATCAAAGTAACACAAACATTGCTTATCGGATCAGATAAAACTGTCACCAAACAATGTTGGCATCAATGACAACACACTAAAGATTTTCTTCTTCATTCTTCCAACACTAGGTATAAGGTGATCAAGCTAGAAAGATCCATCGGGCAGGGGTGCCCCCTGGCCCCTGCCCTATTTGTCATTACATTTAATGCCCTTCACTACCTACTAAGAGATGCATATAACTCTCCTAAGGTCAGGGGACTGGTACTGCCTAATCATAATGAACTCCTTAACATCCAATTTGCTGATGAGATATCTATTTTTGTAGAGCTACAAGAGGAAAATCTTAAGAATCTAATGGGAAAGCTTAGTCTTTTTTGCCATGCATCTGGTGCTAAAGTCTCAAGAATTAAGTTTTTAATGCTTGGATGGAAAAAAGTGCCCCCTAGTTGGCTGCAAAAGTTTTATTTCCAATGGGAGGCCTAAAAAACATGTTAGATACCTTGGGATCTCCTTCTCAGTATGCCCCGATCTAAAAGAGACGTGGCTGTGGATAAAATCCAAAGTTGAAAAGAAACTAGATGGCTGGAATATACATTATCTCTCCTTAGCCGGTAGAATCCAAGTGTGTCAAAAGATCCTATCCTCATACACAATCTACTTTTCCTTAGTCTGGTTCTTCAACAGTTATCAAGTTAATGAGGTGCAAAAGAAAATTACGTGCTTTGAACTATGGTTTGATGGGGAAGGGAAAATAAAAATGTATTCTGTAAAATGGGAATTGTGTTGCTTGGAGAAGGCCCATGGGGGTTTGGGACTCAAATACTTAAAGAAGCATGGCATTGCATTAGCTGCTATATGGGTTATCAAAGCCCTTGACAGGAATGAGCCTTGGAAAATTCTTGTAAGAAACAATATTTATCATGCAATACCTAAGCTAGAAAAATCCTAGAAATCACTTCCTTTCAGTGATCTACTCATTACCAAGCATCCAATAGTGCCTGTAGGTTCAATGGTCTTCAAAATTATCTGGAGAGCATGTGAATTAATAAGGGGGAATATCCAATGTCCTCTTTTGGTTGACCACAACCGCAATTTGATCCACCTCAGCAGGTCTATCTAGTGGAACCTAGAGCACAATGGGAAACTATTGGCCCTCCTACAAGGGTGCTCTACAAAAAATGGAACCGTGATGGTATCAAGACCAATAATATATAAGGGATGGGAATCTGATGAGTTGGGATCAACTAAAGGAGGACTTTGGGCTACCCTAGTCTAACATAAGAACTTATCCGATCCTTAAAGAAGTATGTAAAAGCTTGCTTCTAGACCCTAATATGAATAACATGAATAATAACCCAATGGAGTACTTACGGAAAGGATCCACCCCTCTCCATGAAGTTAAAACTAAAACAATTTATTTAAAGAGATAATTAACTCTAATACTCCCACTGATTACTTAAATAAGGTGTGGAAAATCAATCTTGAAAATAAAGATTAGCAAAAAGTTTTCTTCTCTACTTGGTACAATATTGTGGATGCAAAAGATGACATGTGTTATTACAAAAGATTCCTTATAAAATGAATCATGTTGACATTGATATTTGCAATATTTGTAGGGTTCCTGAAACTTTTTGTCTTATCTTCTTTGATTGTTTCTATGCTAATGAAATCTAGAAGTTGTTTTGCAATGAGCAAAAAATTGGGAGGAAAGTGGAAAAGTTAACTGGAAAGAAATTCTAATGGGGAATGATAAAAAACTGAGCAAAGAAATTCAATTATTCTAGTATTCTTTATCTATTGAAATCATTTGGTTCATTTGGAAGGCAAGAAATGAGGACAAGTTTAGTGTGGTTCGAAGGTCACTGACTGAGTCATAAAAAAGACCCACTCTTTTCACTGTTGCAATGCAGGTAATTGCCACCATGGAAATATCTAAGAGAAAATTCTTGAAGGTATTAAGAGATGGGATAGTTCTCATCAATCAAAATGAGATCAGATATGGGCATTCTTGGCAGCATGGTCAACCCAATTTGGCAGTATTCATGAAAGCATTAGAGGCCTTACAAAAGGAGTTTAATGACAAAGCTGATGCAGGGAAGAAGACCATGGAAGTTAAATGTCCCAGATTATTCACAAATGAAAACTATGAAATTGAGGAAGTCTTCTCCAATGAAGAGCTAGAAGCAGTTGAAACTCTTGCCAACTGGGGTGCCTTAGACGACTACAGTGAAAGCAAGAACCTAGGGAAGGAGCATTAATAAGATTCTGTACATACTTGTCCCTTTTTGCAATCTTTTTTGTATAATCACTAACTCATTTGACTACAAAATCCGACGAAAATTTCTGATGAAATATGTATAATTTGATGTATTGTCGGGTGCTTATAAAATTTGATGCATACTTTTCAAATTTTTAAAAGTTTATCCCCGACGTTCGTCAAAATTTTGATGAACCTGGGTTTCGTCAAAATTTTGACAAACATGAAAAATAAGAAAAAAATCAAATTGTGGCCGACATAAAGAAAAGTGAGTTTGCTGATTTATTGCGACAACGTTTTTCTATACTTGCAAATTTGCTCTACTTGAGACAGTTTGTGGAGAACTAAGGACAATTTTCTTGGGAAAATTCAGAAAAAAATCAAGAAGATATTTCCAGGTTGAGGGTAGTCATTTTCTTTTTGTAGAATTCAGTTGTGAAGTCAGATTTGTAGTTCTAGGTTTGAAAATCATATTTTAAAGCAACATGTCATCAGATTTCATTTTTAGAGGTTTAGGGTTTTGAGAATTTCATGTCTATATTTTTTTGTGTGGAATCACCATAAGATTACAACCAAGGAACAAATTCTTGTGACTGTAATTATGTGATCCATAACTCTATTGGTCATATGGCACAATTGTGCTATAACAAATACAAGATGCATTCATGTGTGACCCAAGTTTAATGTGGCTATGTTGTGATAGAAATGGAGGTACTCATATAATGTAGTTAATTCAAGTTGTATAATGTAGGTGTTAATCATCATTGGGTGCATTTAGGTTGTCTCAAGTTTAACAGGTTACGATGTAATTATAGCATGATCCAAGAGTGATTACCTCTTGCTGCAATAAAGAGACTATAACTCTGGTTGATATGCAGAGTGGTTGTGTTATATCAATTATGTAGTACATTCAAGCACAACCCATGTTTAATGTGCTATTCTAGAGAGTGATCAAGATTTTCTAAACCTTATGAATGTTACTTAAAAGTGTATAGCTTAAACTACAAACCAAGTTTGTTACATACTTGAATGCAATCTTGGGTTACCACAAACTATAATAATGTGATCTGCTAATAACCATTATGGAAAGTATTAAATCAAGACCCATGCTATATATGATACATTTCCCTGATTGGGTTTACATACCTTAATAATCAAACACAAGCTTCCCACACACTCTAGGATACAATCCACGATCATACCACAACCCTGTCAAGACAACTAATTTTCTAATCCAAGATTTAAGGTTGTTTTTTAATACCAACAGAAGCATTGGTAAGAGCATGATTAGGGTACAAAACCTAGGCCTCCGTAGAAACATAAACAATAACTCTAGCGGATTAGTGAGGTTGCAATACCAGAAAGATTGAGACATTGTAGCTAATAACAAAATTTTGCAATCTAAAGATTGTAGCCAATAACAAGCACACTATGTAGCTTAGTGACATTTGTAAATGCAACTCAGTAAGAAGAATGACAACCACTTGAGATGATACCAAAAAGAGGTAAAAAGGACAAGATAATAAAGCTCAAACCTACATAGTAAAGTGGAGATTTTAATGAGTTTCCTTACCCCTTTGCTGACCTTAAGGGTTTTTCAAATGCTTTTGGTAGTGTTAGACAAGACAAATGCAATCAGGGAATGACTGTCCAAATGAAGTAACAGTGGTAATCATAGGTTCAATGTTTCTTCTTAGCCATTAATGTATAATGGAGGTAGTGTATTGCATGTTTGAGTAGTGTTTTGAGACTCATCAAAGATGGGAGAATAGTGAATAATATCTTGTGGACTGTGAAGTAGTGTCAATAAGGTTGAAGGATCTTAAGATCTACAATACCATGAAACAATGAGTCCCCTGTAGTAAGTAGGAAGTCTATAGGGAATAGTTTGATTTTATAGAAGGATGCTCATGAAAGTAATCTTCAAGTGATAGTGAGTGAGTTGTTTGAGATTGCAGCTGAGGGTGTAATACCCAATCTTAAAGGAAGTTAGCAAATTAGTAAATGTGAAAGAAAATCAAATCACACACAACAAACAATTCACAATGTTATCTTGCATAATGCCTTGAGTTTGAAGACAAAAATATCATTATATCTTGATGAAAGTGGTGACCTTAATGGTCAATCACTGACAACTATGATTTTAAAACATGCTATTGTGCTTATGGAGGCAACATTTTAAGCAAGGCAGTGAGTGGTGGTTTGGAACAATGACAAGTATGAAGGACTTACTTTATATCCATACTATGCAGTCTAGCTTAAGACAACATTTTTAGAAGAGATTGAAGGTGGATTATGAAACTCAAGGGTTACCATGAAAATGATTAAAGCAAAGACTGAGATCTATTTAAAAACCATGGTCGTGAAGATATTAAAGATGTCACATGCAAAACTCTAGTAGCTGGAGTAATGAATATAGTGCCAAAGAGGATAGTGTGCTAGGGAAGATATAGGAGATCTCCACATTATCTAATTACAGGGAAATACATCATTTATTTATTTTTTTAATTAAAAGAAATCATTCTAAACCCTATATAGGATACATTGATACTTCAAAAGCCTCTGAAGGAATTTGAGATTATGCAAATATATGTCAAGTAAATACCTAGATTACAAATAGTAGCGAGAATAATGTAATATTTGTTGAGCAGAGCAGGAATGAGATAAGCAGGAATGAATCCTATGCCTCCTTTCATGCACATCTCCTCATCGTTCTCTGTCATTCTTTACTTGAACACTTCTCCATTTTGGCGGTCTATGCTTGAAAATAATGTTTTGATGAAGGTTTTAGAGTATGTTTATTAAAATGAAAACTCCACTCTGGTGGGCTACGCCTGAAAATAAGATTTTGAAATTTTTTTTAGGGTATGTTTATTAAAGTTTTAGAGTATTTTGGCGGGCTATATTCTTGATTCCTTAAATGATTTATTCAAATGTATTGTGACTAAATAAGTGACTAACTATTTAGTCATTTTTATTTTTGTGACTAAATAATTTTTAATCAACGACCAAACTAGTAATTTATTTACTCATTTATAACTGAGTTGCAAAAAATGAGTAGAATTTAGTCATTTTTAGTTGTTGTGACTAAATTTTTTAGTCACTCAGTCATTTATTTTCCAAATTCTACTAGTGTGTGCTTCCTTGTGCGATTAGGGCTCTCTCAATGTTGAGGACCCTAGGGATAAGCTCTTCATAAGAAATGACACATTGCATCTTTAACTAAAAGGATAAATCCGTATTGACATTAGCAATGATGATTCTGACTTGTTGCTCCTTAGGAATGGGTCATTTGCTCTTACTAGCTTGCTACCTCCATCATTGTAGGAAGTTTGCGATCAAATTCAATATTCTGATTTTAGGAGTCTAACTGGAAATCATAGTAAAATCAGAATTTATAAGTTTTGGAATTAGCATTTTAAAGTGTTTTCAAACTATCTTCTCTTTGGGGGGTGGTTGCATGCCAAATTTTTGGTGTAAAATATCAGAATTATTAGATTTTGTTACCTATCTATGAATAAACATTATTGGAGTGTGAGTTTGATATTTTTTGAAGATCTAAATAGTTAAGCTTGGTAAAGAAAAATCATGTCAGATAATATTAGTCTAGAACAAAATGAAGAGACACTTGATAGATTGTGGGCTAGATTGAAAAGAAAGGGTGATGGGAAATGTTATTGTCCTTGCAATAATTGCAACGGCTTAAAGATGAGACGACTTTTAATCACAATAGCTATGAAACATTGTAGGCAACATGGTCACGTTGAAGGGGGCATGATTATCGTCCATTGGTAAGTTGTTTATTATATGTGTTTATATTGATTGAATTTGTAAATGTTTATATCATTTTAACATTTTATATATATATATATATAATCACTTGATCATGATCATGATTTATTTGTGTCTATCATTATTATAAAGGTGGGGTGCCCTAGGGCACATGATATGGATTATCATGGCTCGAAGAATGTGGTTTTGCAAGTGGATGAACATGGAGCTGTGAATATCGAAGATGAAGTTAATGATCCTATGGAAGAAGATGATCATGTGCTAGAAAACACAGTTGAAGATGATGGTATAGATACATTGATCCATGACACATTTAGTGGTAGAGCTGATCATGATGATCAAGATGACTTTGATGATGTTCATGATTTACCTGTACTTGAGAAGGCATAAAAGCCCCTTTATGAAGGCACAATTTATGGATTACCATGCACTAAATAGAAGTGGAGATGACATTCTTCGAATTCCTGTGGATGGTTTTGCATTTAGGGACATGGAGGAAAAATTGCCACACTTTAAAGAAGAACCTCGTAATCTCAGACTTTCATTGGGAGCAGATGGTGTCAATCCATTTGGAGAGCTGAGATCTATTTACTCGGTGTGGCCTATTTTTTTATCAACAATAACATTCCTCCATGGATGTCAATAAAGAGGGAGCACATAATGTTGTCAATGATTGTTCCAGGTATTTTTTTACATGAATTTTCTTTAACGTAGTAGCATCTCATTTACAATTTTATTTTTTGCATAATGACATATTTTTTTCATTCAATAGTCATGTACATTAATTTATATATATTGTAGTAAAATTGTTATAATAATTATGTAATGCTTATGTTCATTCAACTAGGTAAGTACCAAGTTAAAGATATGAATGTATATATTGAGCCTCTTATTGACGAGTTACTAAAGTTATGGAATGACGTCACTATGCATGACATCTCTAGACCAATAGGACAAAGATAATTTCAATTCCATGCAATGCTTGTATGGACAATTCATGATGCCCTAGGGCTAACACATTTTTGTGGTATGTTATAACGTTCGACTGCACTTTAACAATATTTAATTTTATGTAGTAGATATCATGCATGTTTTTAAAATAATCTATTCATTATATATAATTATAAAAATTGACATATTTAATCCAATTATATATGATCTTGCAGGTCTTCAAACAAAGGGAAAATT
This sequence comes from Sequoia sempervirens, assembly GCA_007258455.2. NCBI lineage: Eukaryota > Viridiplantae > Streptophyta > Pinopsida > Cupressales > Cupressaceae > Sequoia > Sequoia sempervirens. The sequence continues at coordinate 110,480,998 of VDFB02105785.1, forward strand.
TGCATGTCCAATTTGTGGTCGAAAGATGAAATCTTGTCGTTCAACAAGTTTAGGAAAGCAGGTGTTTGATGAGTATAGACACTTCCTCCATAGAAATCATAAGTATGGAACTACTGAAAAACATCTTTTCAATGGGAAAGAAGAGACTACATCAAAACCACGAAGAATGGCACCTTGCCAATGGAAGTTGGAATATAATAGAATTAATCGTCAAGGTTATACATTAGATCAAATTGTTTATCTATCATATATGATATGTTTTGAATTTATATTTTTATATTGTGTTGTGTTTACTCATGCTATAATTGAAAATGATTGTCGTTAATTTTTTTAACTTATATGCTTCATGAAGGTCGTCAAGACATTAATGGCCGGCTTCCACAAGGACTGAAAAGTTATCCCAGACAATTTAGTAGGTTTCCTTACTATGAGCAGCTACAAATTGTGCATTTGTTTGATACAATGCATATCAGAAAGAATATAACAGAAACGTTATGGAAAATATTGGATGGAAGGCATGACAAAGAAAAAATTGTCAAAATTTGTAGTGACATTTAGGAAGCCAATCATGCAATGAAAAATGTCATTCAATTAAATAGCTATAGAGACCAAATTAATATAAGTTCCCTTCCCTTGGTTATTAACGAGCATCAAAGCAATGCTATAAAAGAAGTCATACGAAAAATTTGATTTCCCATAGGATTTGTTGGGAACATAAACAATATCATAACAAAGAAAAGTGAATTTGGGTCAGATGAAAAGACATGATTGGCATACCTTCATTAAGGTAATTATTTTGGTATATTATATACACTTGTATAATGCATGTACTTTTCAGTGTATTATGTTTACTACTTTTAGAAAAATAATGAAAAGATCATTTTATAATTGTTGAAGTACGTTATACCTCTATCTCTCCTAGACAACTTCGACAACAATGTCAAGCAAGTTATATATGATCTTAGAAAATACATGAGGTAAGTAGTGATATTTGTTCAATTCGTTGTATACATCTCATAATTGTGATTTGTTTTACTTGTTATGTAGTATACTGTATATTTTTGTTAAATTTTGTTAATATATTTGCGCCTTGAATCACTTATAGATGGTTGTCATCTAAAGAAATCCATAAAGAAGATATAAATTATTGGAAAAGAAAAATTCCTCATCTAATATGTGAAATGCAAAAGTGTCTACCTTCGACATTTTTCAATGCACAAGAACACTACCTCATACACCAAGTTGAGGAGATTGAATTGTGTGGACCTGTACACACAAGGTCAATGTGGATGGTTGAGAGACTTGAAATTTTTGAAGACTTTGGTTAGAAAAAGAGCACATCCTGAGGGTTCTATGGTGGAGAGATATATGGTATACCAGACCATGGTGTACATTAGTGAATATCTTCCTAAGTTTGTAGCAAAGATCTATGTAGATTGCATTTGGGATCTCAACTCCATTAACAAATTCAAAGGGGAGTACCTGATGGGGAAAGGTAGATTGAAGAAAGTGAGAGGTAATTATAAGATGGTCATGGAGATTAATTGTAATACATTTTACATATAGTTTTTATGTATATTGTACTTATTTAATTTTTAATCTTCAATATACATCAATTATAAATTAAGGTCATATACTGTGGTATTTAACTAATTATACGTCGTTTGTGAATTTTAATTTTTTTTGATACAGTTGGGTGAGAGTGGGATGCACTACATTTGTACATCGCAAACAATCTTGATTGGATGACAGTATGGATTGAATGATGTCAACAATTTGGTCGCACATTAACATGGGAAGGTGTGGCTTCATTGGTTAAAGAAGCTCATCGTAATGGAGATTCCAATGTTACACAGGGAAATTGATTTAACATATGGTTTAAGAGATAAATAGGTACGTATAAATATATTAATCACCCATATTATTTAATTATTTTCAATTATATTGATGTATATATATGTTGAGATTGTTTTCTTTGCATACATTCAGCCAAGAATAAATATGTTTTATCAACTGACGATATTGCAATAATTTTTACATGTTTGACATATTGTAGGTGAAACACTACAAGACTATGTGGTGCAATGGTCATAAATTTTGAATCAAAAAGTTGGATGACATGAAGAAAAACTTGTGATTCTGGTATAACTGCAGTCTTTCAGGTGACTAATGTTTCATCTAGAAGCGACATACATCTAGAAGTCTCAAAAAATTGATACTATGGGATTTTGGATGATATAATTTGAGTGTGACTTTAAGTCCTTTAGATTAATTTCCTCACGTCCTATGGTACAAGATAATGATTGAATGAAAATGATCTCAGAGAAAACTGTATTGAACATGATAATCGATTTACCATGGTTAATACAAGGTCGATCGAGTGAGCTGAAATGAGCCCTATGTTCTTCCAAGCCAATGTGAGCAGGTATTTTACTCAGAGGTTCCAGGTAAACCGGGTTGGTCATTTGTTGTTAGACATGATCCAAGAGGAAGGCCGGTAAAGTATAATGTGGTGGAAGAAGAAGATACTGAAGAACTAGAAGATGATGTAGATGATGATCAGGATCAACAGTTAGTTGATGATGTCCCTGACGAAGATGTCGAAGAGGAGGAACTAGATCATGATAATGTAGGAGTTAATGTTCATGAAAATGATATCTCATGGGTGGATGATGACATTATCAAAACTGATATCAATGACGATGATGATGATATGACTAATCCTTACAATGTTGAATCGATAGGATGATACAAACAAAGAGTTGGATGAAGAAGAAGATCAATGACATTGAAATGTATGATTATGCAATTATATTATCTATTTGATATTAATTTCTTGATAGAATTATATTTGACTTATGTGGTTACATAATTAATTCATGATGTTTTTAATTTTTATGCCATTACATAATTAATTTAATGATGTACTTTTTAATGTTTGAAAGGTCAAAAAATTAAAACATTTCAATAGTGATGTTAACAACCTTGAAATTAGTGTGTTTTATGTTTCATGTGATCATAAAAGATTAAAAAGTCAGTTGTAGAAGTGGTTGTTCAGTGGTTGACGTGTAAATTCCTTTAAAATACATAAAGTGATCATTGTAATGGTTGTTGATGGTTGAGGATTTAAAATACAAGCTCTTGACATTCAAAAATCTATGCTTTTTTTCAAAATTTCTATATTTTTCCTGTTATGCAACATTGTACGGTCACATGCAGCCATATTTTGATGTGAAATCAATTCCAGGTCATGAAGATATGTGTTAGCTTTGATTTGAATCTGATTTGAAGGCTTAAGGCATTGATTTGAGTTAGAAAGCTTCATTTCTTTGCATAGAACCCGGTTACCCTATTTTTGAGGATTTTGTAGTCCAAACATGATATAAAGGGGATCTTACACTTTTTGTGATTATTGTAGCTTGTGTAAGAGGCCCCATGGATACTGTTGTAATTGTAGGATTCATGAATAAGGCGTAGGATGAGAAATAAAGAAGGTATAGCTACTGTCCTCAAGAGTTTTGTGAAGAAAAGCATGTGAAATGAGAGGTTCAAGCCTAGGTTTCAACAAAATATGTATGAGAGATCTGATTTTATGAATTTTTATCCATGTGTAGACCTAATGGGTTGTTTCTTCCCCTCTTCCCCTCTCCCTTCCCCCTCCTAATTCTCTCTCTCTCAAGTCTCTCCCTCCTACCCCCTCTACCTCTCTCAAGTCTCTCTCTCTTTCTCACTCCTATGTCTCTCCACTCTACCCTTAGCCCTCTACCCTTAACCCTTAAATCCTTAAACACTTAAACCCTCTATCCTTTATCTCTCTTCCACTCCCTCCCTCTCTCTCTCAAGACTCTCCCTCCTACCCCCTCTCCCTCTCTTAGGTCTCTCTCTCTCTCACTCACTCCCTCTATCTCTCCCCTCTACCCTTAACCCTTAAACCCTCTACCCTCTATCTATATACCACTCTCTCCCTCCCTCCATCTCTCTCTCAAGTCTCACCCTCCTACCCCCTCTCCCTCTCTCAGGTCTCTCTCTCTCTCTCTCACTCACATCTCTCTCCCCTCTCCCCTTTTAACCATCTACCTGGTGGAACTTCAAAGTTTTATGCTACCTTATGTCTCTGGTCATCTATGGTGTTTGGGAAAAGCCTAGGGTTGGGGTTTTACCTTTGTCTTCATGTAAAACCCTAGTATTATCTTACGCCTTAGGAAGGATCTATTCAGCCATTACTTTTTGGGAGGGTTTTTAAAACATCTTAAGTCCCATTGCTTCATCTAGGTCTGGCCCCCTTTAGTTTTATCATTATATTTCCTTTGTTTAATTTTATTCTCCTAAGTCTTGGATGGTCTCATGCTCCCTCATTTAAGTGAAAAATTATGTCATTGTTTATCGTTGGCCTAGTGATGTCCCCTTATTCCTTTAATAAATGTTTTTATTTTGTAGAGGGAAAAGTTCACATGACCGTTGATCAATCATCGTTTGATCTTAGCCGTTCTCCACCATCCCGCAATGACCCCACCACACTGTCTTAGTTGATCACGATATCATAGGCAAGCACCACGTGTCTCGTCCGGTGATGCCGAAGGGATGATAAAATACTTTGATGCATCTATTTGATTTTAATACATTATGCAGCAGGTTACTAAAGTGTTTATGAGATGCACGTGCTTCAAATCAACGCAGATGTTATAATCTCAGTAGGAAAGGTGCTCAATGGTTAAAGGAAAAGTTGGTGACTATGTTGGATGAACAGGATTACCGATGGTTGAAGATCCACGGCTGCCCACCATTGCGTGATCAGAAGTTGTGAGGTTTTTATCAATTGCAATATTGTGGGCGAGCGCCACATGGATTTTGTTGGCAATGTGTGGTATGGTGGGCCCCTTTTTGCCACGATGGAGATTATGTCAGTTTGATTTGAAGGAAGTCATTCGATGATCTGACCAAGGTGAAAGATTAATGACCAATATTTGAATCTACATCGAATGTGATTGGAGCCGTTCATGCAGTGCGCGAGTAAGCTTTAATGGCGGACATGACATCTACTGCCAGGGTTTGATCGAAATAAAGAAAATTTTCTTCTACTTTTGGTATCATAAAGCATTCAAAACATCTTTGTGGAGCAGTTGTGGAGCCAAGGACAAAGTTACAAATTGTTACAACAAGAATTTGGGTTTCTGCAAGCGCAAAGCCGTAAGTTCATTTCTGTATATCCTGGTTATTCTGAATTTGGATTTGGGGGAAATTTGTTGTGTGCTTGTCGTAGGGCTTGTTGATAGTTTTTTTAGGGCTATAAGTTAATTGAATTGTGGGAAATTGCAAGGTTTTTTTCTGTAATTTCATATTTTATTAAGCCCTAGTTTGTTTAAAGGTTGAAATAGCAAGGAAGCCCTAGTTTACTCAAGATGGCACCGACAAAGTAGCACTCTGGCCAGATTGATTATTTAAGTAGAAACTTATATGATGATTTCCTGGATCAATTGCCCTTGTCGACAAATGATAGGAAGAAGGGGTTGGTTTTGACGTGAGGAAAAACTTTAGGGGAGGGATTAGTATATAATTGTTCTAACATAGCTGATGCTAGGGTTCCTCTTATTGGTCTAGAGATGTTCAAATTATGGTTTGGATAGAGGAATTTGCCCCACCCCTTTTATAATGGTTGGATGTATGATATGGGGAAGTTAGTGGTATCGAATGTGTTCCTTGATATAGACTTGCTTAGGGAAGTGGTTGCATGATATGACCTTGTCACACAGGTGATTCGAGATAATGATGGAAAGGTTCTATTAAGCATCAACAAAGAGGAATTCTGACAGGTTTTTGATCTGAGTGAGCCTAGTAAATTCTTGGTTCTTATTGATCTTGAAGAGATGAAGCAAGAATATTGGAGGTCAAAATCACTTTTCAAAGCTAAGTTGCTCCCACCTCATTTGGCTAGGGCAGGAGGTTCAAAATTCCATATTAGCCCTAATGACCAAGAACTTTTCAGACTGAATTTCTTTGCACAGCATTTCTTGGCTACCTCTTACTCATTGTGCCAAATTTTTGGCTTTCACCCCAACATGGTGATGCCTATTGCTTACATGTTTATGGGGGTGCAAATACAACACCCTAATTTCTCAGTAATTTATGATTTTGCTTCTTTATTGGATGAAAAGATACATGAAGGGTTGTCAAAGTTGTAGAGAAATGATACAGGCACTCCATTCTTCTGGTATTCCATGTTAATGTATATGTTCTTGTATAATAATGCTGAATTATTCTCTGAGAAGATGGAGTTTAAGGCAGTGGGTTGATGGAGAAAGATTGCTAGTGCAGGTATGGACTGCAAATTTATCATGTAATAGGGAAAACACCAGTTATGTGCATTTTGAAAATTTTTTTGCTTCTAGATTGAGAGCTAAGATGATGGTAAATGTACCTAGGATTCTTGAGGAGTTGCATGATTTCCTCAGACCAAAGGGGAGGAAGCCAAAATTGAAGGTTTGCTATAACTGGGGTGATATCATTCCATACCCAGTCAACATTGTCTTAAGGGTGTATGGTTTTCAGGGGACCCCTCATATATTGTCGTACAATTTTCCACCAAGAATGGGGTTTGCAGAAGTCATGTGGAAGATTGGTTGTATCCATGAGGACAACCTTACTGGGAAAGGTAAAGGAACATTCTTCCCGGATTACACTGTGGTGTTAGATTTTGTTTTTTCAAAGGGAGGCTAGATACATTTTGGGAATTTTTTTGAGGAATACCATTTGAGGTGTGGCCCCAAGTGACAACATGATCCTGAGGGCTTCTTTTCTCTTTTTAGTAAAAGGATAAAATGTGGTAAGTTTGTGCATGAGTTCAACTTCCCTGAAGAATTGATTAGAAATGTATTTGACCTAAATAGGAAGGAGTTGAACAAGGAGAAGTGGGTAGCTTATGAAAATCTATTGGCTATTGTGCAAAAAATGGATCCAAAGTATGATCTATTGATGGAGTTCAGTCCATATCATAAGAAAATTGACTTCTTGATGGGAAACTTTGAAGAAATCATGGGCACCTTGATGACCAAAAAGATAAACTTGGAGTCAGATTTGGGCATACATGAGCAAGATTCCAGGCCAATTGAAGTGAGGTTAGCTTACCAACCTACATAAAGATGGCCTATTTACAAAAGGAAGAGAAATGATAGTAGTGATGAAGAAGAAGAGGATAGAAAGGGAAAGCAAATAATGAAATTTCCTACACAAAAAGGTCCAAAGTTCAAAACACTTGGAGCAATCAAGATTATTGACTTGGACACATCACCTGAAAATAGTCCCTCACCACCACCATCAGAGCCAAGCCCTAAAAGGAAAATAATTGAACAATCACAAAAGGATTTGGTGGATGAGATTGTTGTCACTGACCAAGACATGCAGATGGGTATGCCTTCCCCTCCTAGGCCGGCTGAATTGGTTCTCTTTGATCTGGATATGAAAGGAAAATGTGTACAAGATGCAAGAATGGAGGCATGTAAAGAGTTTCTAGATGACAATGCATTTGTAAAAACTCCGGTCTTCTTTCAACTAGTATGGAGAATGAAATTGGAAGAATATCAAGATAAATGCAAGAGGAGAAGAGAATTGAGGCCTGATAGGTCAGAATAGGAGAATGATGATGAAGTGAAAGCTGAACTAATGGAAGAGTTCAAGAACATCACTCCTGAGGAGGGGAGACAATTAGTAAATCAAGCTGGTGTCTTGATTTTACCTGAATGGGACATTGCAGATGCTATAGCTTTCAATGCTATTCAGAAGTCCAAGCACCCCTTACAAGACTCTGAAGAAGAGGTCAAGGCAGAATTGCAAGATTCTGCCTTCAGTGAAGAGTATGAAACTTTAGCAATTTGGGCTTTGGCCCCTCAAGGGAGAAAGCCTAATGTTATTGATATTAACCCAAATCTAAGAGGAGGGTTGATAATAAAGAGAGCTTTAGAGACCTCAACCACAGAGGCTACTAATTTGACTATAAATGTGGCCAAATTGGCCCAAAATACTATTGAAAGAGAGGAGGCTGAAAAGAAAAGCTTAATGGAGAAGTACAATGCCATAATTGAGGAATATAGCAAGATGCACCAAAGGAATGTTGAGCTGCAGAATGAGGTGGACAGGTTAAAGAACAAGCAGATTGGGGAGACATCAAGTGCTCCAGCGATCAAAACATTGCCTTCCACATCAAGGTCAGTGCCTCCTTCTTCTCCTATTGTGTCTACACCAGGGTCTCCCAGTCAAACTCCTTCCCTTAGCCCTACTTTAGATCTAATTGATGAAGAAATGGAATACTTTGTTGATCCTTCGAAGAAGCAGCTAATGCATAAGATTTCAGAGTTACAAGCATCCTTGAAGGTGAGTGAGGAGGGAATATTCTTAAAGCAAAGGGAGGTTGTAAATGTTGTATTGAGACATTTAAATGAGAAAGTTGATGACAGATTGTCATTTGTGCATTCTTTATATTCTTTATTATTAAGTGCAATAAAGAATATTGATAGGGATCAGGAGGTTGTAGTACCATTAATTGAAAGATGGATCCCTAGGGCCAATGATCTTGACATCATGTATAAAGCTTCAAGGTTTGATGTAAAGAATAGGCCCAAATCATTAAGGCCTACTAAGGTATTAGTTAAGTCATTACAAGGTTTTCAGACCTTACTAGATGACTTGAGTAGGAAGATCAGAGAATTGGTGAAGAACTTTGATGATTGGAGCGACACATTGCTACCTGACATAATTGATGAGTAGGGAAATATCAGGTCACTCCAACAATGGTAGGATTGGGCAAATGAAGTCATCAATTATCAAATTAGATTAATTTGTGATGACTTGGATTATGATTTATTGGTGAGCTGTATGGATAAAATTATTAGCACTAGTTCATTCTTTGAATCTTTCGAAAGAGAAGCGAATCAGGTGGAAGTTAATTATACACCTTATAGTGACAAGGTAAATGAGGTAATCAATTTTAATTGGCCAACTGACGAGGAATACCAGAAATGGGTAAACACATATTTAACTGAGGAGGAGTAAAAAGGAGTAGGCTATTAACGGTTGACAAGTCAGCTGTTGCAGTTACAACGGATTACAGTTTTATTTTTGGTGGCAGTCTTGGCGTGGAATTCTTGAAGCTTTGTTGTTGCATCAATCATTCTCAGTGGGCACGATGAACACGATGATTCTCCAAGAAATTGTTGTTGTAACAAATTTTGGAATGTCACAAAGTGGTCAAATTAGCTGGTGATGTGTGTGCTTTCTAGCTCAATGCTTGTTTGCTCCTTCATTTCTATAAGAAGGATTTCAAGGCCAGAAGTACGGGTTAGCAAGTTAGATATTTTTTGGTCGAGTCTAGGTAGAGTTGCAGAGCAAATTGTAAAGTTTGATGGTTTTAAGGAAAATGCAATTTAGGTTTTGAGTCATTCTGTAGTATCTTTTGAATTCATGGGGATTTGATGTTTATGACAATACTGACATTTGAATTGAAATGATTAATTCAAACTCATGTCTCTCCATTGTACATGCATATCTAAATTTTGAATAAGATAATCAAGGGTTGTCTCGTTCATCTCACTGTTGTGGTGTGTATGATTTCTGTTTTGGCTTTAATTCAAGGAATTAATTAAAATGCTTGAATGAGATTGTAGGTGGATATGTTCTGTATAAGGATTTGATAAGTAGCATTGGGTTAGAATACATGTTGATGAAATTGTAAATCAATGTTCTCAAGGATCGTATATGTTATGTGTTAAATCTGTCATAAAACCTTAGATGTTTATGAATTTGACTCCCTCAATGGATATATGGCACTGATCTAAGTTGTACTAATTTGTATGGTTCAATATTTTGTTTGTCTTTACCTAGTGCTTGCTACAAATTGAAAATCAATGACTATTTTACACTATGGAATGTGTTGTAGTTATCTCATGCTCCAAATAGTTGATATTACTGATGAATAACCAATTCTATTTAGTATTATCCTATTATGTTAAGCTATTAAATGAGATTATATGTTGTTGTTAATGTTGTTTACGATAATGGTGCAGAGGCTATAAACGCATTAAGGGATCACCCTCCTGAGTCTTGTAGAGCCCAAAGTGTAGGAGGTCTTTAAAATCCTCGTTAGTTGGTCCATAAGTGAACCTTGATCCTAATTAAATCATAACCCTAACCATACTACAATTGAACCCTAATGCTAAGTGAACCTTAACTGTAATCCTAACATTAAACCTAATTCTAACATAATGCTAATTTAACCCTAACCCTACAACTAACATAAAAGATTTATTTTGTAACCCTAATTGAATCCAAACTCTAATCATAATTACACTCTAACCCTAATCCTTATCCTACTTGAACCCTTAACCATAATTGAACCCAAACCGTAATCCTAATTACACTCTAACTCTAACCTAAATTAAACCCTAACCATTATCATATCACTAATTAAACCTTAACCATTATCATATCACTAATTAAACCCTAACCCTAATTTTAATTGTAATACTAATTGAACCGTAACCCTAACCCTACTTGAACCCTTACCCTAGCCTAAAATTAATCCTAGCCCTATCCCTAATTGTTCCTAAAATTAATTGAACCTAACCTTAGTTGAGTCCTTACCCTAACCACAACCTTAATCCTAACCTTTTTCCAAAGCTTTATCCTATAACCCTAACCTAATCTTAACCCTAGTTTAACCCTAATCCTAATTGAATATAAACCCTAATCTTAATGCTAATTAAATCCTAACTGAATATTAACCCTTACCGTAATTGTAACCCTAACTCTAATCCTAGTTGTATTCTAACCCCGACCCTTACCTTGATCCCAAACTTTATCCTAAAACCCTAACCCTAATTTTAAACATCAATTGAATCCTAACCTAACCATAGTTGAATCTTAACCGTAATAATTCCCTAACCCTAATACTAATTAATCTCCAACCCTAACCCTAATATTAACTTGTAGCTCCTAATCAAAACCCTAATTGAACCATAATCCTAACCATAACCTTAATGTTGAACCATAATCAAAACCCTAACCCTAAATCCCTAGTTGAACTATTACCCTAACTTAACATTAACCCTAACCCTAACCCTAATTGTATTGAACCCTAATTGAATCGTAACCTAACCCTACTTGAATTCTAACCCTAACCCCAACCCCAACCCTAAACTTTACCCCATGTTTTATCCAATAATGCTAACGCTAACCACAACCCTAATTGAACCCTATCCTAACCCTGACCATAATTGAACTATAACCCTAATTAAACCCAAACCATAACTCAAACCCTAATCCTAATTCTAACCCTAATGTTGACCCCAAGATTCATTTTGAAACCCTAACCCTAACCCCAACCTTCACCCTAATGTTGACTCCAAGATTTATCTTAGAGCCCCAATTGAACCCTAACCCTATTGGATCTTAGTTGAGTTTATGGTTTGTCCTTGATGACAAAATCTCTTTCAGTTAGTTCTCTTTGATGATTAGTCTCAGGATGGTTCTCTTTGCATACCACTAGTGTATTTCACATGTTACAAGCCATTTGTTTACATTCTTTGAACTCACATTTTTGAAGGCATTACAGTTACCTTGGTTCTGACATCTCTTTTGTCTAATGGTTTTGGTTGTTTCTCATTCGGGCTTACACATATCAGCGTGAGAATGGCAAGGTATCCCTGATCCATTTTGAAATGTTTGTGTTGCCTATCGGCAAGACATTTCTGATGTCATGTCGATTGGATTTTTTTCATTCTGGTAGCTTTCGGCGTGACATTCTCTTTTGTTTCAGCGACAGAGGAAAGGTCTATCGGCATAAGTATTTCTCACCATTGAGAGGTCTTACCGAATGAGTCGGGTCTCACCGACTAATACATGAGGAGGTTCATCGGCGTAAGAAATCCCTACCGACATGTTGTTTCATTGAGCGCTTTGTCTCTTGGCGACCGGCACAAGAAAGAACATTTTGGCAAGTGTTACACCATCGGTATGTGGTCACAATGAAATTGGTATGTCACACCGACCGCCGTTGAAAAATTGTATATCGGCATGAGTTTAAGGCTTCGGTGAAGGGTCACAATGAATTTGTTATGTCTCACCGACCATATGCATGTGAACATCTATTGGCGAGTCATTCACATGGTTTCGGTGACCGAGGATGAACTTATCGACAGGAGTGTTGTATTCGGTATGTGGTCTCACCGACCGTGCACCGAAAGGTCTTATCGGCAAAGGTTGTGGCTTTGATGAAATGTCATAGCGAGTTTGTAATGTCTCAGCGACTCAGAGTGGATAAAGTTTTTCGGTATGACATAGTGTGCTCTCCAAGAGGTCTCCCCGATAATGGTATGCTAGAGCGACACTCATAAGATAGAAGGCTTGTCGGCAAGAAAAAACCATGTGTCACGGCGACCAATGTGCATCATGTAGACTTTCGAAAAGACATGGTGTGCTCTACAGGAGGTCTCCCTGATATCATAATGTTATAGCGAAGCACATAAGACAAAAGGTTTCTGTCGGTGTGAGAACATTAATGTCTTGGCGATCTATTGTGAGCTCGGGGCTTTCAGAAAAACAAAGTGAATTCTCTATAGGGTTTGCTCAATAACGAAGGGTCATGGCAAAATAGAAGGAACCAAAGTATGATTAATGATTGAATTGACTTCGGCATAACTGGTGGATGTCTTAGCGACTGTTTCACTATGAATAACAAAAATTCAAACACGGGGGAACGACTAACGATTTAATTGCCTTCGGCATAACGTTACATCGACGAAAATGAGAGTTTAGGGAAAATTTTTGTGATTATTCTTTTTGGCTGGGTATGGAACCCTAGCCTGGCCGCCATCATGAGAATTTTAGTTTCTGTTGTTGCTGGCTGAAACGGATTTATCAGTGGTGTATGGAAGTTTTATTTGGTACATTTATGGCTGGAAGCTCAACAGTGGTTGATGGAGCCATGGGAGTTGCAGATTTGTCTGTGGTGGGCAGTTGTGCTTTTTTAGCAGTGAAATGATCACATACATTTTAGATTTGTTGAGGTCGGCTCTTAGCTGGGTGAAACGGCTCTTGTATTTGGAAATCAATTTCACCTCGACTAATAATCTTGCTAGGTACAAAATGAAGTTTTCTTTTATAAACAACTCTGTTAACTTCAGTTTGAACATTCTTAGGTTGGTTGTTCAACCGTTACTTCTGAAGACAGTTACTTTTATGGCATTTAAATCAAAAAGATGTATAAATAGAAGCAGAAAACTATGTTTTCTGTTCGTTTGTTGTAATTATGAGATTATCATTCCTTGGCTATATGAAAATGTATGGATAAACTCTGCAATAAAATCTAAATAACAAGATACAGAGATATTGTAAATTTCTTCTCTATATAGTATTTTAGGGATTCAATTATTGAATCTTTAAGGTATTCTATAGATGAGAAAACATAGAAATATGTGCTTAACTGAAAACAGAGAGATCCTCTGAGATATTTTTATTGTTAAGAAATATAATTTGAGGGGTTGGTGCTCCTTGAGATAGATATCTCTAAATGAGGGGTTGGTACTCCTTGAGTGGGTGCTCAAAAATCAGCTTATAAGGCATTGTGAATAGTTGTTCAAAAGATTAAGCCTGGAAAGCATTTCGGGAGTGGTTTTTATACCCCAGGAGGGTTTTCCACTCGGAAAATTCTTGTGTCTCTTTGTTCCTTTGAGTTCTCACTGCTTTATTGTGTTGTTATTTCAGTTCACTGTTTGGTTATTACTTTTCTCAATTCTGTTTATGAATGATTACATTCAAGTCATGAATGTTTTAATCAGAGTATATTGAGATCAAATCTGAGCTATGTTTTTGAATTTAGAGAAAATTGGTCAAATCTATTAAGACACTGATTCACCCCCCCCTCTTAGTGTCATTTTAGCTCCAACAAACCCTAATTAAATTTTAATCCTAAACTTAAACCTAACCCTAATTGAATTCTAACCCAAAAGCTTATCTTAATTATAACCCTTACCCTAATTATAACCCTAATTCTAATTCTAACCCTAGCTATAATTCAAACTCTATTCATAATTATAATTTTAATACTAACCCTAATTCTAATGGTGACCCTAATTCTAATTGTAATACTAATTGAATCCTAAACCTTATTAAAACCTAGCGCTAATTTAACCCTTACCTTAGCTTGAAATTAATCGTAGCCTTAACCCTAATTGAATTCTAACCCTCACCCTAGTTGAGTCCTAATCCCCCAACCCTAATCCTAACCTTTATCCAAAGCTTTATCCTATAATTCTAGCCTTAACCCTAATTGAACCCTTTTGAACCCTAACACTAATTGAATCCTAATCTTAATTGAACCCTAACCCTAATTGAACATCAATTGAATCCTAATCCTAACCATAGTTGAATCTTAACTGTAATCAAACCCTAAGACTAATTAATCTCTAACCCTAACCCTTTTTCTAACTCTAACCCTAATATTAATTTTAAACTTTTTTTCATGTGTAATAATAAACTAATTATAGTTTCTTTGTATTTAATTTTATAATTTTAAATTGATTTTATATTTGCATTTATTATGAAAATCCTATCTTATTTTAATATTTTTGTACAATAAAACCTTTAGTAAAAGCTTAAACTAATAATATTGAATATTCTTTATGTCTTAAATAAGGTAATTAAGAAACAAATTTTTATGTGTAATAGTGAATTTAGGATATTCCTTTTTTATTTAATTTTCTTTTTCTGATTTTAAATAAATTAATTTAAAACTTAAAAAATTATAATTATTTTTCATTCCTTAACAATTTTATTTCTACTATATTATTTATAAATTATTTTATTTCTATTTTATTATTTCTTTATAAATTTTAAGTATATTATTTTAGAAACTTAATTTTTATGTGAAGCAATTTAACATATTATTTTTATATCTTATTTTTATAAATAATTATTATTATATAAAAAATCTCAAGAGATATCTTGTTTTTTTAAACAAGATATTAATTTAGAGCAATCAAAATCATTTTTTAATTTAAAATCATCCCTCTTCTTTGAATATTGGCAGCTCGCTTGCCTGCAATATTGCGATCAATAAAGACCTCGCAACTTCTGATCATGCGATGGCGGGCAACCGTGGATCTCAACCATTGGTAATCCTGTTCGTTCAACACAGTCGCCAAATTTTTCATTAAACATCAAGCACCTTTCCTACCGATATTATAACATCTCCGTTGATTTGAAACACGTGCATCTCATAAATGCTTTAGTAACCCACTACATAATGTATTAAAACCAGATAAATGTATCAAAGTATTTCTATCATCTCTTTGGCTTCATTAAATGAGACACGTGGCACTCACCCGTGATATCACGTTCTACATTAGTATTCATGTGTAGGATTCATGATTGACATCATCTCATTCAAACATATGAACATTTGAGAAATTTTCAAAGGAAAAAATCATTAGCATTTGGATTCCCTATTCATCTAGCTTATGGGGATGGCTTTTCTATTCACCAATGGATATGTTTCTTCCTAAGGGGAGAAACATTGTTTATAGGTAGTGGATTGCATTCTATCTTCAAACTTTCATCATTGGCACAAGAGCTACTTTATGGGGAAATTCATATTCTCATATTCTCTCTCATACTCGGGGGGCATCTATTGTACTTATGTGATAGTGGTAGTCCTTGGGGGGTCATATCAAGTCCTTATTTCCTTCTTTCACTTATGCATATTTATTTCATTTTTTCTCTTTTGGAGAGGAGTTTTTTTCCATGAGATTTTCTACTTTTCTTTAATTATGAGAAATTCCATTTTTGGACATGGTTACCTCATCATGCCTTGTAGTCGAGACCCATACATACATCTATCCTTGCATTCATCATTAGGTTTTTAGTTTCTCCCTAAGTTGAACTTAAGGGAGGTGTTAGAGTAAATAGGATAATCACCTAATTAATTAATCATCAATTAATTAATTAGGCCATTTCTAACTTTATTACACTTAAGTTAAACTTAGGAATGCTTTTATATATTCAAGTCAAGTGATTTTTTGTCTCATAGCATAGGATGATGACACATGTCATGATCTAATCTAATCCTCACCTGAGGTTTCTTTTTACTTTTATAAGAATTCATTATTGATCGTTGTATTAATCCAATCTATTAATCCATTGTTGAGAAGCTAACAATTTCTTTTTTAGATTGAATTCATTCTCAAGGTTGCATAACACAATTAATGGATTTTTCTCTATTCATGTGATAGGATATTTGGTTGCATGTCAAATCTAGGAGATGTGGGCTTCACTATCAAATCCAATAGTTTGTTATTATTTCACATACTAAAATAATATCAATATTATCACATTTAAAAATAATAGTTTTTGATTAAAGGGGTAAAATAGGTTTTGAATGGGCCCTAAAACTTCTTACACAACAAAAATATGGTTTTAAGATGCATAAAAAACAAGGGACCTCAAGCCCACAAACCATGAAACAACAATAAAACCCAACAACAGTAGGAAATCAACCCTAAACAACACATCATTTTCCTATCAATCCTCATACCCTTATCCTTGGGATGGGATTTCAAAACCCACTTAGGAAGACCTCTCTTCTTTGGATGATCATTTAAGATATATCTTCTAATTCAACCAAATGAGGAGTTGGGACATCATCTTCCACCACCACCTCATCCAAGGAAACCTCTTGTAATGAGGACAAAGGATTGTCCAAGGATAGATGATTTCCAAGAAGAAACCAATAATATGTGGAGATTATAACTATTGACACTTTGTGCCACCTTTGTTTTCTCACTGTTGATAACTGATATGATAGATCTTTGTGGGTATTTGGGTTAGTTACATTTCTGTGTTATGATATCCCTTTGCATACCCCTTAGTTAGCTACCCAAGTTCAATCCCAAAAAAATGAATGTGTTAGAAAATTTTGAGCTTTTCATGTTGTAAATAAGCCAAATGGGTACACATATTCCAAAACTTGAGAAAATTTTGAGCAAAAATGATCAAGTTATATAGTTGTGAGTTTTTCTACCCAAGTGGATTTGTAGGGATTTTAGGTCCATGTGAATCTTTGCTAAAAGCCCATAGTTCCTCATGTTAGTCATTTTTTTCTGCAACGGGCAAATGAGTTAGGTTTTCCTCCAATGAGAAAAAATCACAAAATGGTTAAGTATAGATTTGTAGGAAGATGGAGGCCATCTTCCCACATGGTTTAGTTGTGGGTCAAAAACTTGCAAGTGCATATTGGTGGAATTTCAAGCGCAAGTGGATTTGTGGAAGTTCTCAATTGAACTGGTTCTTTAAAGGTCCAGTTCAAATGGGTTTTCTCACAAGATTTAGTTCATATGTTTTTTCTTGTAGGAGAAGAATAAATCTAAAAATTTGTCTAACTTTGCAGGAAGACGAAAGCCATCTTCCTGCATGATCCAGATGGAAGATAAAAGCTCGAAATTATAGCTTTGTGGGAGTTTCAAGTGCATCTGGTTTTTACAGAAAACTTCACTTGAACTGGTCAAGTACAAGGTGCAATTCAGATGGGTTTTTTTTGCAAGGTGCAGTTCATTTTTTTTTGCTAGGAGTAGATGAAGACCACTTTTTCACATTCTGTGAATCATACGAGCAAGTGAATTGGCGGGATTTTCCATTTGAATTGAACCGAATCAAAGGTGTAGATGTCAATGGATTTCCCCAAAGTGTAGATGACTTATTTTTCTACAAGGGTGTAAAGGTCCAAAAAATTGACTAAGTTTAATTTTTGCGGGAAGTTGGAGGCCAACTTCCTGCATCTTGATGTCAATGAATTTCTAGCATCTAGATGAAGCCATTTTTATTGCATGCACAGATGGAGTTCAGTTCCCCATTTGTGGGAATTTGGTGGCCAAGTGGTTTGTGGATTTTATTTTTGGAACCAAATGTCATTCAAGTGTAGTTGTAGATGGAGGTTTTGCAAGGATCGAGATGAGGCGTCATTTCCTGCTAAAGCATGTTGAAATCAAAAGATTGGTTAAGTATACATTTGTGGGAAGATGAAGGGCATATTCTCACATGGTTCAGATGGAAGATGAAATCTTGTAGGATGTTTTTATGGGTTTCTGCAAGTGATCCAATTCAAATCAAGGTGCATATGCAGATCAAAGTCCTGCTTGGAAGATGGGGCCAACTGATTTCCATGGACCTGTTGAGGAAAAAAATGACTATGGGTTTTGTGGGTGGATGGAGTTGAGCTTCCACATCTAGTTATCGATGGACTTCCCGCCTAGAGCAGTTAAAAACAATTCTTCCACTTTTGTGGGAATCTCGCCTAAGTGAATTTGAGGGGATTTCTTGGTGAACTTGACATCATCCAAGGGTGCAGTTTCCATATAAATTTCCGTAAAGGTGCCAATAGGGTCTAGAATCCAACAAGTGGATGTTTTATGAATTTTTTCCACATGAACTCAACCAAGCCTAAAGTTTCCAGTGCCAAGAAACTTTCGACTTGGGCCAGATAGTGATCAATCCTCCACTTTTTGCAAAAAAATTCACGTCTGAGTGCTTTTCTTGAGATTTCCCATTCACACCATCAATGCTCAACCATACTATCATAGTCAGGAATGCCCCTTCCTAGTCTATAGATTGGATTTGATTTTCCAGGCGCTTGTTTCTCATGAATTCTCTTCGGATGGTTAGGGTTAGGGATTTGCAAAATATTTTCTATTATGCTATAGTATAAAAGAATCTTATTTACTCTTTATAATGGTTTGTCTTCTTTAGTTTCTCTAATAGAATTATGTAGTTTTTTGTATTTTCTGTAATTGTAAACAAGACTTCGAGCCTTTGATCAATAAAAAGCTATATGTTTTCACCTCTCTTTAACTTTTTTTTTTGGTTGTGCACATGCCTTGCCTTCATTTTTTAGTGTATGCTCTCTATTTTTTGGGCTTGTATGTTGTGTTAATATTTATTTATAGAGTTATCACCTCTTTTAGGTTTTAAATTTATGTTTTATGTTATTTTTCTCCCCTTTTTCTTGTGAAGTAGTAGAATAGATTAATTTAGGCGAGGCATCGAGGAACATGTAAAATAGAAAATTGGGCTCTATGAAATAAAAGTGTTTTCTTTGAGAACTCAAATTTCTATTACATTAGAATGAATCAGATGTTGCTTAACAATCATATTTTTTCTTTCTTTTAAAACTATTACTTGATATGAAAATGAAATTAACTTAAACAATTTCAATACTTTTTCTTGATTGTAACAAAATGATACAAATATTTGTTTTTGTATAAAGAATTACAATTTAATAATATTATAAATAGAAAGTATTTAAAGATGTTATTTTGACTTGTACGAGTTCTCTACCAAGGAAATCAACATTACCCATGGACTACAATGTAGCAAGGTGTCATCCTGTATGAACAAAAATAGAAAATTCTAGAACAATATAAATATCTTCTTTGCATAGATTCCAAGGTGAAATAGATTTCGAAAACCTACATACAAAAAGAGATGAAATATTTGTGGTGATTGTGTCAAGGAGCTTTCCTTTGTCAAAACCCCCATTTTGGTATTTCTGCCTCCCCAAACAACCAAATAGAATTTTTATAAAAGATGAATATGATAAATGATTAATAAAAACATGTGCAATGCTGGATAAAAGAGATAACAATATTGAACAAGACAATTGAGAGGGGGGGTGAATCAATTGTAGCAATTTTTTTTCTTTTACAACATTCTCATGAGATTAATTCAATTACCATTCACAAATCCTTTACTCTGCTGATATGATTAATCATTAAGTGCAAATGCAAAAATTGAAAGAAGCAAGAATCATACACACATAGCAACACTAGAGTTATGTGAAAAACCCAATAAGGAAAAAACCACGGTGAGGATTAGCTCACAATATAGAGAATATCAAAACCAAATACAAAGGCTCACTACCAGAGATGCTCATTGCCAAAATAGGACTCATTTTCCAACAAGGGTTAATCACCCAGAGGGCTCATTGCCACACTGATACAAAAAAGATAGAAGAGATTTTTTACAGAGAGAAGACAATCTAAATGCAACAGATATTTCCACCACAATTTTCTCACACACTTGTAGACATGCTTGCATGATAGAGTACACCTTCAACTCACTACATCTAGAAACTCGTTACTAAGATTTCACACTGATCTTCTCAACTACACACTCTATTTTGCATCTATTTCGCATCTATCTTGCTATATTTCTGTGCAAAATTTTCACCAATATCTCATCCTATATTTATACCATCTTCAACTTTGAAACATATCCAAAGTTGGCCACACACACACACACCATTTGTTTTACAAATTCAAATTAGGTCGGTGCTAAAAAATTCTAAGGTAGAATTAGAATGAGGGCAACCCAAACACGTGCTTGATGAGGACCCAAATAAATCCCAATACACTTCATGAACTTTGCAAGTAGTGTTTAACATAAGGTCAACCAAACCAATGTAAAACACATAGAAAAATTAAGCACACACAACTTTAGCATGATCCAATCCTCCTAGACAACAAAATTATCTTCAATACAATCATAACAGTTTATCTCCAAAACCAAAAGTCATAAAAATTGAACAAGAAGAAATCTAGAGCAACTACATTTCTCTCAAACCTTAGCCAGAGACACTGAAAAACATAGTTCACAATTGGTGAACAAAACTAACACTATACAACAATCCAGAAACCCAAAATTTGGATAAAGTAGCTTCCAACAGCTATGATCAACATATTTGAATCACACGAACATAGGAGTAAAACCTGGAGCAACCATTGAATACTTGCAACCTTTCTTCATTATAATTTTCTCAATATCCTTGACATATATAGTTAATAACCTGCATCCATGACATCAATGAGAACAACAACAACCAGTTGATAACTAGTTAACTAGTTGAAATCAATGACAACACCTTCATTCTTACATCATCTTCATACTTGCAACAAACAATTTAACACAATTATATCAATAATATTTCAAAATTATAGCTCTGATAAATTACCCACAATGAGAGAAGAAAATAATTTGAGATAATCCACCTTTGTTTCCAAAAACCTTCAAAAGGATTCCAAAGATACACAAATATTTCTCTCTATAGTCTCACCACGAGGAAAATGACATGCAAGAGCCAAGAGAATGTTGTGCTGAGATGAAAACTTCAAAACTTCAAGAGTTGTAGAGCTAGAAGAAAAAATCTTTGTGTATCAATGAAAATGTGAAAATTTAGTCTTTTTCCTTTTTCTACTAAGGAAATACTTTTCCTTTTTTCAAAATAGTATGTTTTTGGCATGTTTGCAGGTTGCGATTGGCAACATGAGTGTTACATTGACCGATTCTTGGGAATGAAATGTTTCAACAATTGTTTGAATCATGGATTTTTACAGGATGCTAGCATGTCACATAAAAATTCACACACAATACTGTCATTTGGAAAAAATGGGACTAAAAAATCCATAGATAGTAATATTGCTAGCATAAAGATATTTTGATATCAAGCTAAAGGGGATTTACTATGTAATGTAAAATTGAAAAGGGGTATGTAATTTACAACACTACTTTTTCCCCCACTTTAGCAGACATATGTGCCATATTAAATATGCGTGCTAAAGTAAGAACAACATAACTTTGTAGAATTACTCAAGGATATTGCAGAGGATGTAGAGTCTTCATTTCAAGTGGATATATCCCTAGGGAGAAGATCCAAAAAACCAATGAGATATCCTACATAGACTAAGAATGCCACTGTTAGCCTCTAGAGGAGGAGAAGTGGAATGGACAAAGGAAGTTGGAACTTCCTCTAAGAAAAGAATCGATTAAGAATGGTATTAGCAATGCGGAGGAGGTGGATTAGGCTTCTTTTAATAAAATTCTGGGATGGGACCTTGCTCAAACTTACACTTAGGTAGTTGATGATGAATGTTAACATCAACCATGATAGGTTTGATGATGTTAGGAAATATTTGATGGTGAGTATGCTATGAGGTAAGATGCACAACAAGAGTATCACATTCCAAGAGTAACACTAGATGCAAGCTTGGTGTTAGGCATATTTAAAGAATTAAAAAAGGTGGAAAGCTAGGAAGTGTTGGAATCAGTGATGGGTCCATCAAAGGAGCGATTAATGCTTGCACCCATTTAGATGAGGTTCATAAGGGTGACTAAGAGGGACCAAAGGTGGAGTGAAATATACTTTATTCAATGGTTGAGAGATGAAGGAAGAAGACTTGGGCATAACTAAGTTAGGAGGTGGTCACATGAGAGGACACTCATCTTCGATCATCTTCAAAGAAGTATGTTCATGAGCAAATGCATGCCTTCAATACTTGGGCTCATGTACAAGCTTGGTTTGGTGATTATGTGGACCTAGAATAGATACTTGAGATGGCTTAGAAGCACATCATTCAATAGTTGGATCCGTCTTCACCTCCAAAATTGGTGGAAGAAAAAAATCTATAGATGGAGTAGGAGATGCCAAGGGTACATGTTGTCTATCCTGCATCATGGGTCCCTTTCCCTGGTTTGCTTTTGGAGTGGGAGGAGGAATAAGAGGTATCCTTGGGGGAGGAGACACAAATGATGCATGGGAGGATCCAACCACAATATTTTTCTTCCATTTTCTTGATGAAATGGGTTGAGGTATGACAATAGCTATATGCGAACATAATACTTGAAGAGAAGATTTTGAAAATTTAGGTGCCCTTCCTCTTTCTATTATTGGAACAGTCAGAGGAACTAAGGACACCAGTAAAGGTTCTAAAGTCTTTAGGGGCATGAGAGGTCTACCTAAGGGAGCACACTTATCTCTTGTTCTCAAAGAGGAAGGCATAGATGATGAAGTATGTTATTGTGATGGAGTAGATGTGATGGGAGTGACCATAGGTGTAGAAGAAGATGGAGCTATGGATGAGGAAACTGAGTAGCCCACTTTGAACTTTGAATATGATATAAAAATAAAATCACCACGGATGGGAAGGGTCCAAGTGGAGTAGGCCAAAATTGGTCTGAAGAGAAGCCCCCATAAGATACTAGTGGCTTGTATCCAATGTTTTGAAATAGTTATCACAATATTATTATGAACAAATTTCAAGCATTTGTAGATTATAGAAGTAACCACATTGATTTAGGAATCACAAAAAATGTGGTATCTATTGGCTTGGGCCCAACCTAGACCAACAAAATGATAGTTCCCATAGGAGATAAAGAATAACCATTGAGAGTATGAATGGTCATAGGAGATCCATTATACTTTTCCTTGTGAAATTAATTGATAGACAATATATCTTCCATGATAATATTTACCTTGTAAGCAAGATCAATGAGAACATCATTGATGGTCTTTTGGTTGAAACAAGTAGGGATATAAAAAGGAGCATATTCTCCATTATATGGAAGATTGTCTAAAGCAAATGATATATCAGGAATGTTAAGATCACCGGATTTTAAAAAAGAGGAACGAAATCCACCTTGTGTATGTATTGAAAAGATGTAGACAAAGTTGAACTTGTGCTTGTTATGAAATTCATTGAATGAGAAGGAAAGGAATCATTTTAAATTTACAATTGTTGTTTAGGTTTGGCAACAAATTTATTTGTATTATATTTCTTGTCACCAATCTAGATGATATTGTGTGCAATGAATTTTGTGTTTTTAAACAAAAGGAGATGCAATGCAAAGCCCAACAAAACGCAAAATCAGTACAACAATCAAGACAAGGGCTAGAACTCATACCTTCTCCAAATTCGACAAAATTAGAGTATGATGATGAACTAGATGCATAGATTGCCCCAATGATGTAAGTTTCGATGTGTGCTCAAGAGAATTTTGGCAGAATAAAGGTATGTGTTTGCTCAAAGATGTAAGTTATGAAAATGGTTGTGTTTTAGTCTTTTGAGAGGGGATGAATAGGATGGAGGGCTGAGATTGAAAGATGGAAATCAAGGGTTGAGATGTGTTGAGACATCTCAATTCATATGGTGGTGAAAAGTGTCACCATGGGAGGAAGAAAGGGGAGAGTTGACCTCTCAAGGCCTAGGATGGTGACAAGTGTCACCATGTGAAGCCTTGAGAGGAGGATTGGTACTTTGCGAGTACCTAGGGGGATGGACAAGATCTCTCTCATAAAGGTATTTATTTTCTAATCTTCCATAGCGATTGGAGGGAAGGAATAAAAAGGAATTTTAAATTCCTTGGGTGTACATTGGGAGAAGTGACCCCATGTGGGGTCACCTATCCAAAAGGGGAATGCATTTAAGGTTGACTTGACAAGATAGAAGTATATACATGGCAAAGATAATACCCCTTTCATTATCAAGGGATTATGAATGTGCAAGCAATTAAGGAGGTGATTAGATTGTTATTGGATTAATGGAAGAATGATTAAGAAACAAGTTGCAAAATTAGGAGGATGTGACACCTCTTAATCAAGGATTAAGTGTGTGTACATCCCTTATGAAGGGATTAAGACCAAGATTAGGAATAATGAAGAAATTATGGAGGATGTGACAAGGAGAGAGAAAAAGGGAAGAATTAAATATTTCATTTAATTCTTATGGGGGATAAAATGATTAAATTAAATAAATAAGCATTTATTTAATTTAAAGAAGAAATGGGGATAAAAGGTAATATAATTAATCAATTAATTAATTACCTTAGGACTTTAAGAAAATGGATAATATTAATTAAATAAATGCACTATTATTTAACTAATACGAATAAGGAGGGATTTAAATGAAATAAAGGTAAATTTGACCAGACGTAAGTGGTCAAATATAGATGTCTACATTTTATCTCTCATCAAAATAACATTAGAATAATGATATTTCAAAGAAGACTAAATTATAGCTGACTCAATAAAAGAAATAGGTGGAAAGACGCCCTAACATGGAGGGAAAAGAAGGCGTAGAAGAAGATCAATATCGTGGGAGCAATGCCCCCTCAAGAGGGTGGATGGGAAAAAGGGGCCTGGGTGACCTCTCAAAAGATGGAAAAGGAGGATACCAGCATATCCGTGATGGAAAGTGAGGAAGAAAGGTGAAGGAATAGAGGAAAACAAAGCTACGAGGAGGAAATGGGAGTGAAAATGAGAAATTAGGGTTTTTTATAAAGAGGGATTATTGGCTAATCACTATTCATTTGAGCGTTGAGCATTCAAGTGATTATAGAGAGCATAGAGAGAAAAATGACACATGGGAGGGATATTCCACACCAAGTTGATGTTGTGAGGGCATGAGCACGTAGAGGAGAGCGAGGTGGCTAGGTACGCTACTTGAATTTATCTTATACATTTTGGTTAATCACATTTTGTAGAGAAGGGGGATTTGCTACTCATGAGTCTTTATTCTCAAGAGATTCCCAAGGGGTGAACTACCATAAACTACCTCATAGAACAAAGCGAGAGTTTCAAAATCAGGAAGAGCAATCCATAGAGGTTATCTAGATGAATTGATGAGGTCTCAATCAAAGAGCGACATCGCAAAATGATGACAACAATGAGGCGTGCTGGCGTCTCGTATGGACCAGAAACTAAGTTTATCATAGAGAACAAAAAGCGACTACTAAAAATTTGATTAATAAGAACTTTCAGAATGCAAGAAAGTAATAGAAAGCAAGAGAATGAAAGATATAAACTACTCACAACAACTCAAGTAATGAAGCCTTGAGCATGTGAATATCTTCAATACCTACATGTGTAAGATATGGAGAAAATATTGGGGCTATATAGGAGTTTGCCTCAGTCAAATCCCTGTTTTGGTGTTCCCACCTCCACTGATAGCCAAATAGATAGAGATAAATGAACAAAGGAGTGATAAAATGAATCCTCGCTCAAAGAGGAGAACCTGTATCACAAAGTATAGGTGATAAAAAAAATCCTCGCTCGAGGAGGAGAACTCGTATCACAAAATATAGATGCAATAGGTAGGGGATGTGTGAAATCCCAAGATGCTCAAGGGAAAAAGATAAGCAAGGTATCAACTGCAAAGCATAAGGAAGCCAAAGGGAGGGAACAAGATAGCTGCAGGAGCCAAGAGTGATGTAGAGGGCGCTATGAGAACACAAGAGTGTTGTAAAAGCTTGAGAACTTGATGTTGTTGTAGCAAGCTATAGGGAGAGGTATTCAGACGATATAGTAAGTGAAATATAGGAGAATATCCAATATGGAAGAAACAAGGAGAAGAAGGAAAAATGAGTTGAAAAGATAGCTTTTAAAGAGGGAAAATAAGCTTCTCGAGTGGTTACAGGGAATCCACTCGGGAATCTTGGGCCGTTACCACCAACAAAACTTGTTGACAAGTGGAAAAAATGCATGGAAATGGTCATTTGAATGTTGAAATGTTGACAAAATGACACAAATAGGAAAAACACAAGGTTTGATGCAAAGCTAACGTGTGAGGGTAGCTATTGAAAAGGGGTCCTTGAGCATCTTGAGAGGGAAAATGGCTGATGTAGGGGCTGAAATGAGCCTACACAAGTGCTAAGGGAGTGGACACTAGAGAAAATGCAAGAATGTATGTGAAATTTAAGGGGTGAAATTTTACATGACATTTTGCCCCCGCTTTAGCAGGCATATGAATCTACACTAATATGCACGCTAAAGGAAATCTACTAAACATTAATAACATCATGATGTCAAAAGGATACTATAGAGGAAGCAAACAACTCTTCAAAATAAGGGAGCATGCCCCATAGGCTGAAGACCTACAAAAAAAACACATTAGACAAGAAATAACTGCACAAGACGATAGTGTTAGAACATAAAAAATCATTACATCACGATGTTAGAATGTAAAAACACATACACATAGGCACCTAACTAACTAACAAGATTTGAGTTAGAAAAGTTAAAGAGACCTCGATGTAAAAGGTTGTCTCAGTACTATGCATCGTCCCTAAATTAAGAAATAACATAGAGAAGAATTCTTAAATGGAGAGAAGAATGTAAGGATTGATCGATTCAAGAGAAGAATACACCCAAAAGTTAGGGAAGCAACCAATGTCGAAGAGAGAAAGAGCATAGACTTAGGATGAGAAAGATGTAGATCTTCAATCTAGTCTATGCAATTGAGAAGAGAAGAAAGAGAAGAGAATTTAAGATCTAGAAAGGAATGAAGATTCCAAAAGAGATGGCTCCATAGGTACTCTCTCCTATGGAGGGTTGAATGAAGGGACTTCGTAGCTTCATGGAACTATGAAGTTGAACAAAGTTCACTCAAGGCTTGTAGACCAATGATGGAAAAATCCCACAGGATGCAAGTGATTTGTAGGCCCTCAAACCTGCAAAAAGGCATTCCCCCAAGTAATCTCTCATGAAGGAAGCCCAATGAAAGGGCACTCTGCAGAGTCAAACTGGAAAGTGGCTTTATAGACACACCTACAAAGCAACATGTTAATCCACAGATAAAACATGTTAGAAAACAAAAAGAAACCACATAGAAAAACAAGTAGAAAGTCACGTAGATAGTCAAAAAAGTTGAAAATATTTCAACGAGGTCCCTTGGGAACCCTTCAAAAGAAAAGGGGTCCACTCAAGGGATGCACTATTTGAAAAGCGAGGCCTAGTCAGGCTGCCCCTAAGCTAGACACAAATAATTTCATTTGAACGAGAAACTTTTAAAGGGGGTTCCCTTGGGAACCTTTCAAGATAACAAGGGGCCCACTGAAGGGGACGCTCCAATTGAAAGATAAAGAAAAGAGAGGAGGTCCTTAGAAGGACACACATCTCTAGAAAAAGTTATCACTTCCCCCAACATAAAGGGGAGGAGAACCATGCAACATACTTAGAACATACAAGTTAGAGGTAGACCTCAATATCACTTGTCATTTGAAGAAGAGGCAGGTGTGTTAGCAAATAAATGTGTGATGACACCTAAATCGAGAAGTTGTATTTTATCCTTCAAGGCCTTACATTCACTAGTGGAATGGCCAGACACTCGATGGTATGCATAGAAAGAATGCTTTTCTTTACCATTCTTATAAAATTTCTTGTGTAGGAGGAGGAAGAGTAATTAAATGGGATTTTAGAAGCCTCAACAAAATAAACTCTTGCTTAGATAAAGAATGAGGAGCAGGAATCAACCCTTTCTCTTGTGGAGAAAATTTTGACTACTCATAAGAAGAAGGCATGAAGATAGCAGATAATAGTAGATGAATCGTTTTGTAAGAATGAGGTTGAGTAGAAAGTGTGTCCACATTCAATCATAGTTTCCATTTAGATTGTTCATTCGAGCAACCAAGAACCAAATTATGCTTATGAGTTGCACATTCTATAGGGACTTGAATGCCTTGTTCATTACACCCACAAGCTTTACACCCATAGCCATATTTAGAGATGAGCTTAAAGCCATGGCCATAATGTGTTTGCAAACCTTGAGAAGAAGGAGGATCTTCATAGAGAGCATTATTCCAGCAGTGGGGATTATACTCTTCTACAAGATTTCCATTGACCTTCTTGATAGGATTTTCAACATTATCCACTTTAATAGAGGTGTGATAATCTTCCTTAGAAGGAGGAGGATTGACATTAAGAACATTAAAATTTGTGTTCACATTATCTTGCGATGTAGAAGAATAATCATCTTTGGTAGTGGGTTCAGATGATGTTATAGGAAGGACTAAGTGGATCAGGGCAACTTTATTTTCTCCAATGAAAGATTCCATAAAGTCTAGAAAACCTCAATAATCACCAAGACATGCATTTTCTTGAGAAGAGGTAGGAGTAGACTTAAGATTTATTGCTTCAAAAGGATCTTCTTCAGGAACATCTATCTCAAGAGTATCCTTTGTAGTAGGTACTGCTGGAGTAAACATCGACACATTGGAAGACACTAAAGGAATAAGAGTAGGCACAATCAAAACCTAACTAGCATCTTCCATTTCACATAAGTGCATAGCCTCAGGGTCAGCCCTGATTGTGACTAATCGATTATCACAAATGAACTTAATAGATTTATGCAAGGTAGATGAGGCTACACCCAGAGAATGAATCCATAGTCTACCAAGAAGAAGATTATAAGGTAACTTTTTTGACATAACATATACAAGAGCAAGTATGGTTATGGATCCCAACCTCAAAGGCAAGACTATCATGCCTAGAGATTTTTGACCAACATTATTGAACTCATGAATGACAACTGAAGAAGCATTAGGAGAAAATGAATCAATGTTAATCTTGGGAAATAAATCAATGCTACACACATTGAGTGCTAAACCGACATCAACAAGAGTATGTCTAATGCCGATATTATTAATGTTAACTAAAATCATTAGAGGATCTGATTTCCTTTTCACTTTTGGAGGTGGAAAGTCTTGTGGATAGAATGTGATATTCGGCGAATCTGCATGAATATGAGCTATCAATGCATTAACATCCATCAACCTAATGGAGAAAGGAAAGAGGATCTTTTGCAAGGCTTCCTGAAGCATTCCTTGATAAACCAAAGTAGACTGAAGCAAGTCCTATAGTGAGATCTTAGCCAGAGTAACTAGAAGTTTCTTGACAAGATCGCAATCACTGGGTGCTTTAGTTGTAGGTTTAGGTGCTTAAGGAAGGCTTGGTTGAGAAGGTGGTGAAGAAGTAGGTTGATCAATTTTTTTTTTATTCCTTCTAGTATTATAAGTATGGGCTACCACTCTACAAGAGGGAGCCTTTGTGTAATGATCTGGAGGATCATCATCAAATGGAACATATTAATAGAAAAAATCCTTTTAGGAGAAGAACTAGCTGGGGGTAGATAAATGACTGGTCTCTTAGGCCTTTGAGGGGCAACAGAGACATAGATTACATTTACAAACTCATCACAACTAGTGGAATAATTATTTGAAAAAATATTCTCAACATCGATCCGGGGAGGATCAAATGTGGAAGGAGGTTCAACATTCGCTAATGCATCATCTCTAGAAGAGAGTGCATTGGAATGAACAGAAGGTAGAGTAATGTTAAGAAAGGTATCAATGATTTCATCTTCTTGTAGCAAGATATCCTTCAAAGCAAGAGGAATCTCATGAGAAGGATCAAAGATACAAAGTGACATGGGCAAAGCCAAGTCACTATCACATGCATGAAATGGAACATCACTAAAATTTTAAATATAATTAGATATTGAACTCATAAAAGAGGATATTGAATTCATTTTGTTGGGAAAAACCAAAAATCCATATTTTTGGATTTTTTTCAATATATTCTAGGTTCTAGTCATTTGCTTTTTCAGAGGTCTTTGGAGTAGAATTTGGGGTCAAAACTTGTGTCGGTCCTTAAAATTCAACTACTAAAGGAATAGTATTTCAGGGATTGAATTAGTCCTCTTGGAGACCTTTCCAACGGTGTAAATGATTATGAATTTCGAGCACCGAGTCAAAAGTTATGACCCCACCAAGTTGGGGTAAATAAGTTCCTAGTTTTTTGAAAAATATTGTGGTTCACATCAGGTTCACCGAAATGTAGAGAAGGGGGATTCCATACTCATGAGTCTCTTTATTTTCAAGAGATTCCGAAGGGGCGAACTGCCCTAAAATACCTTAGGGAACAAAACGAGAGTTTCAAAATAAAAAAGAACAAGCCACAAAGGTTTTTTGGATGAACTAATGAGGTCTCGGCTAAAGGACAACAACGCGGAATGAGGATGACAATGTGGTGTGCTGGCATCTCATACAGACCAAAAATAAAGTTTATCAAAAAGAACAAAAGTGACTGTAGACTAACAATCTGATTACTAAGAACTTTCAAAATGCAAGAAATTAACAAAATGTAATAGAATTGAAATGAAGTATAAATGATAAAGCAAGAGAAGGAAAGATAGAAACTACTTGCAACAACCCATGTAGTGAAGCCTCAAACACATGGATATCTTCAATACCTGCATGTGTAAGATTTGGAGAAAATGTTGGGGCTATATAGGGGTTTGCCTCAGTCAAACCCCCATTTTGGTGTTTCCACCCCCAAGAACAACCAAATAGATAGAGAGAAATGAACAAAGGAGTGATAAAAGTAATCCCCGCTTGAGGAGGAGAACCTGTATCACAAAGTATAGGTGATAAAATCTATCCCCGCTCGAGGAGGAGAACCCATATCACAAAATATATATGCAACAGGTAGGGGATGTGTGAAATCCCAAGATGCTCAAGGGCACAAGATAGGCAAGGTATCAACTGCAAGGCTTAAGGAATCCAATGGTAGGGGAAAGATAGCTACAAGAGCCAAGAGTGATGTAGAGGGTGTTATGATAACACAAGAGTGATGTAAAATCTTGAGAGCTTGAGGCTACTGCAACAAGCTATAGCTAGAGCTATGCAAACAATATAGTAAGAGAAATATAGGAGAATGTCCAAGATGGAAGCCAACAAGGAGAAGGCCAAATGAGTTGAAAAGACAACTTTTAAAGAGGGAAAAGAAGCTTCCTGAGTAATTACAGGGCGTCCCAGTCCATTACCACCAACAAAGCTTGCTGACAAGTGGAAAACATGCACGAAAATGGTCATTTGAATGTTGAAATGTTGTAGGCTACTAGCGTGGTGTGTAGATGTCCACACAACATGCTAGTTCTAGACACATCATGCTACAAAATGACACAAATGGGAAAAGCACAAGGTTTGACACAAAGCTAACACGGGAGGGTAGTTGTTGAAAAGGGGTCCTTGAGCAACTTGTGAGGGAAAAAGGTTGATGCAAAGGCTAAAATGAGCCTAAACAAGTGCTAAGGGAGTGGACACTAAAGCAGATGCAAGAATGTATGTGAAATTGCAAGGGGTGCAATTTTATGACATTACACATTTATGATAGGTCAAAGTCAACAGTCAGGTAGATCCTCCCAAGTAGCAAAGGTGGATGCACCTTGGATAGGAAGATCCACTAGCACTTAGGTGGGTGCATCGAATGGTAGTTTTGCTACTAGAAGGGCCGATACATTGAGAATAGGTGGATCCACTAGAGAAGGGGTATATCTACCAAAGCGTGGCTACACACTAGATGGGTAGATACATCTATCATAGGCGGATCTGCGAGAGGTAAGGAAAATTTTCCAAAAGATAGATCTATTGGAAGAATGGCAGATATGGAAGAGGGGAAGATTCACTACATGGGTGGATGCATTGGAGCATGGGAAGATGTGCCTCATAGAGGTGGATCTGCCAGAAGAAGAGAGGATGTGCTAAAAGGCATTTTCGTGGGTGTATAGACAGATGTGCCTAGCTAAAGAATAGGAAGATGTGCACCCACAGGGGTAGATCCATTAGAGGATAGGTGGATCTTCCAAGAGGTAGATCTGTTATGGGGATAGGAGGATTTTCCAAGAGGTGGATCTATTGTGGGGATAGGCGGATGCACCCTAGGGGTGGATCCATTGGGAATAGAGCTAAGAAAGATAGAAAAATAAAATAAGAAAGAACCTAACACGTGGAATGGATGGATGTAGGTGACAACAAGTATATGTACTCGAGAGAGGAGATCAACCATACTTTAGATTGCGACAAGGTTTGTGGATGTGGATTGGGTGCTATTAGATGTGTGCAATTGGTGTATGCCACCAGGATGTGTGTGATCAGGGTGCAATCCCTTATTGACTACATTGGTAGAGAGGTGAATCTTAGATATGAGAACATTCCACCTGTCGACTGGAGAGATGATAGTGATGCTTGAAGACGTCTAGAGAATCCTACAACTCTCTATTTGAGGGCCCAAGGTTTTAGCTTCCAGTTCTTAAATAGTACCACAACTACTGCAAGATATGTTTGGGAGGGAAAACCTACCTACCTGACAGTGAGCATTGGATGTGGATGGATGTGAAGAGTTAGTGCATGGTATAGCACTATAATTGTGTGGGCTTATCAGCAGGGTGCTCCTTATATATAGGAGTGGGTGTTTCTTTAGCCTTATGTCAAGGAATGTGGTGATTGGCATGGTGGAGAGAGCACATAGGCATGTGTGGGGGCCATGCCTGATGGCATAATTGTATAGGGACATCACTCTGCTTTAGGTATGGGAATGGGAGCACATTAGTGTGGTTTAACCATTGGTGAGAGGAAAACTAGAGCAGTTGATGAGTCGATGGTATTTTTTGGCGACTAGGGTTATGATACAAAGATGTGAGGAGCATGGCTTCATGGAAAAAGATGTTGGATGAGTTGGATGTAGGAGATATCATATGACAACCTTATAGAGAGGTCAAGGATTGAGAAGACAATGAGTATTACTGGTTCATGTTCTCCAAGAGATACATCATTGGTAGGTGACCCTTTTTGATTGAGGTCTACAAACTAGATAGGGTCACACACTATTTTAACGTGATGTAGGATATCCTTGAGGTAGAGGAGAGATTTGCAAGAGTGTCTCGGGAGATAGGAATATGGGCCCATAGATTGCATAGTGGATAGAAACACCTTCTTGGAGAGTCTTGGAAGAGGTCGATTGGGATAGGTAGGGGGGTAGATGACCTAGGGGTCACCTTGAGGTATGTAGAGTGGTGGAGAGGGTGAAGACTAGAGGAAATGATGTTGTCGAGAGGGGTGCCAATAATGGTGAAGATGGATGTAGCAATAGGGGAGGCACAAAGGGTGTGACAAAGGAGAGTCCTACACAAAGAGTAGAGATAGGAAGGAGAGGATATTATAGAGGAGGTTTCTAGAGGGAATGGTGATGGAGAGAGGAGATGGGGAGGGAAAGGAGGGTGATGCAAAGTAGATGGACATGGACTTGGAGGAGAGGTCCCCTACTATGTCAATCCCGGAGAATGTGTCACCACCATGATGGGAGGGAGAGGGAGATAGAGATGGTAAACTAGAAACAACATTGAGTAGGATTGAGCATTTGTAGGCATTGCTATGATAAACATAGAATGATTTAGTAGTGAGGAAAATAGAGAGAGAGTCTGTAGAAATAGGTAGAAAATCTATAGGGAGATAGTGACAGTGATAACAAAGAGACAATCTCTGATTGGCATGAGATGCATGGAGCATTGAGATGGCACACCTATAGATTGATAGGGATCAATATAAGCAAGAGAGACATGGTTAGATCATGGGGTGGAGGAGTGGCTATTGTGGAGATGTCATAGTAGCCAGTATGATTAGGCCAAGAGACAATATTATTGAGACATACTATGTAGTTGTCCCAAAGGTCGAGAGGAGGCCTTCATATTCACAAGTAGTGAACACGGAATGGAGCAGGTCTCAATCACTACGGTTGGGGTCTAGGAGGAGTGGATCTATGGGGATTTCATAGGGAGGTGAAGGAGGAGGTTCATCAGGATCACTACCACCATCCCTAACACACTTAGATGCCAGGAATAGTGGGCATGGGAGAAGAGATGAGATAAGTGGCAGTTTTGGTGAGACGCAATTTTTTGTGATAGATGAGATGATTCTCCATGTATAGGTGACAATTAATTCTTTGATTAGGACATGGTTCTTGATTATAACATTCATTGATTGTTTGATTCATGGAATTATTATATCATTGATTTAAGACATTTGTTGTATTATATGCGTTATATATTTTTTATTTCGATAGACTTGTGATGGATGCATGTACCTATACATGAAATTTTTATTATTTTGATAACACATATGGATGTATTATGATGGAAATTTTGATTGTGATATTGATACATGGCATAGACTATTATGATTTTGCAGATTATGGATATAGACGTATATGCATGTTATATATGGATGATTGATGATATGGATGATGTATATTGATGTATAAATGGATGCATGATGTGTATGTATGATTATGATTTGATGTATGAAAATGATTATGCATATGTGGGATATGTGATTAGGATATGATGCATGAAACTGACAATTTGTGATGTAGGATGTAGCACTATGGATGTTATGTAGATACGATGTAAACTAACATGTTTGAATATAGGATGGATGTGTATGCATACGTTTATGGTTTATAATGTTGATTTAATGATTTATGATATGTATGGATGACACATGATATGAAATTTTGTATGCAATGTGTATGGATTCTAATATTAGTGTGATGATTTATGATATGTATGTATGCAAATGAAAAATATAATGCAACTAAATAAAAATGCAATGACTGAAAACGTAATAATTATATGTAATGACACTATCTAATGGATGGACATGAATAATGCAATGTAATTTGAATTTAATGAAATTAACTTGTGTAATATAAAATGATAATGAAATGTGAAAAGATGCTTAAAATAACAAATTTTAAACAACCTTAATGCAACTAAATGATTATGAAAGGATGCTTAGAATAACAAAATTTTAACAACTTAATGCAAATAAAATGATGATGAAACGATGAAAATATGCTTGGAATAACAAATCCTAAACAACTTAATGCAATTGAAATGATTATAAAATGATGAAAAATATGCTTAGAATAACAAATACTAAACAACTAAATACAAATGAAATGATTATGAAAGGATGAAAATATGCTTAGAATAATAAATCCTAAACTACTTAATGCAAATACATGATTATGCAACAATGAAAACATGGGTAAATGATAGGTGTAACAATTATGTATTAGCAAAAATTGAACCAACTTGGTGAGGAAAGTGAATGGGAGACACACTTGCATATTCAAAACCCAATGATTAGGAAAGGAATAATATGAATGAAAATGAAATATGAGGGAATGGGAATGGTAGATGGTACGATGGGAAATTGAGAAACTTGATGTTATGCATTATGCTTCCATATAGTGAGCACTTAATTTGATATAGCATGGGATACTATGCACTAGGGTATGAGGAACCAAGGTGACTTCATATCACATGCATAGGATTGACACAACAAACAAGAAGGTTAGTCCAACATCTCACAAGGTCATGAAGGGATTTGAAGGGGTTTATGTTGGAAAACCACAAACACACCAGGATGTTTTTTAAATAACACAAGATTACAATGGATCTTGGTGGGTAAAATGTGAGAAAATAAAGAAAAAATGACAAATGAAAAGCCAAGATATGGCTCTATTTCTACTAGTCAAAGCACACCATGATATGATGAATCATGGTGACCTCAAGTAGGTACAGTAGGAAGCTCCAAAGATAAGGAAAACACCAAAATCACCAAGAGATAACAGTAAATATTGAAATATACTTTTCCATGAGGATGGTGAGAGGATTTGTGTGGTATGATGTGAGGAACAATGTATCTTGCAAAGACCAAATATGGATGGGGTAGATTCTAGGATTGACATGACAAGGGATAACCAAGACATATTAAAACCTCATGGGGCTACTAAATTTTGTTGTAGGAACTAGCTTGAATGAGGACTCTTAACAACACACTGATGTCAAAAGGAGACCTAGTGGCAGGTATATACAATGAGGGGACCTAGATTATGACACAAGATTGACCATATGTACACTATATACAATCGATGACAACCAACAAAATCCTAACCAATAGAAGGATAGAAAATATTAGGAAGATGTTAAGATCATTTAGATGCATTCCAAAATAAACATATGAAGCTCAAGAATTACGAATAATGGATATGAGGGAGTATGATATGGATAGGATGGATATGATATATGTAGGTGGGTGGAGTGAAAGCACATAGAAAAAAGGGATGCTATGTAGATAATGATTGGCCCTCTAAAAATGGAACTTGTTGCTAGGTTTCACCAAATGCATTTGTCCAAGGTGCCAACAAGGGTGGTTTTCACCATAGGACGATATATTTCTCTTTACTATTGACTATTTAAAAAAAATAGAAATTGACATTTT
Organism: Sequoia sempervirens; assembly: GCA_007258455.2. NCBI lineage: Eukaryota > Viridiplantae > Streptophyta > Pinopsida > Cupressales > Cupressaceae > Sequoia > Sequoia sempervirens. Next base: position 110,517,760 of record VDFB02105785.1, read on the forward strand.
TTTTTGTATTTTTGCAAGGTGGGATAGGTCAATTGATTCAGAATTAGAACCTCCTGAGATGGATGATGTTGATAGGTTCATCCAAGGGATCACCTTCAAGTGTATCTAGCTGATAATCACTCAAACCATACTTTTCACTTATGACATAAGGACCCAACCAGTTGTCCTCAAACCTTTCTTTTCTTGGTCTTGTTGAGTGCATTGATTTTCCTTAATAAAAAGATTGCCAAGTTGGAATTGGAAAGGTTTGACCTTGTTATAGATCCTTCTTAACCTGTGCTAATAAGCTTGAAGATGGTAATAGGAATTGAGGTATCATTCATCTAAAATATCTAATTGAATCAAGCATGCAACACGATATTCCTCATCATTGATAATATTCTTCAATGAGATGCCTACGAATGGGAGTTCAAATTCTATTGAAAAGATAAATTTGACAACATAGAAAAGTGAACAAGGAGTGGCTTTGATAGGAGTACAAATTCTAGTGTAGTAAGCCCAAAGGGCGAGATTTAGATGGAAATACCAATTACGACTAGTATCATTGACATCTTTCTTGTGGATTTTGATTAAGGTCTTATTAGTTGCCTCAACTTAGTTGTTGCCTTGTGGGTAATAAGGGGTGGACCAATAGTGTTAAATATGAAATTTCTCACATAATTGATACACGTGTTAGTTTTCAAAAGGCTTTATGTTGTTAGTAATGATGGTGGATGGGATACCATATCGAAAAATGATATGATATAGAATGAATTTATAGATTTGGACTCTAGTAATGAGGGTGAGTGGAATTGCTTCCACCTAATTGGTGAAATATTTTGTGGTGGTGATGGAGTGTCCATTGGATGATGAAGGATGGATCTTTCCAACTAAGTCCATACCCCATTATGAAAAGGGCCATGGTGATGTGATCAATTGCAACACTTGAGATGGAGCATGTATCAAATCTGCATGTTGTTGATAGGGAACACACTTCTTGACATATTCAAAAGCATCATGCTCCATAGTAGGCCAATAATAACTTGTTCGGAGTATCTCTTTGCAAGGACCATACCACTAGTGTGAGCCCCACAAATTCCACTATGTACTTTGTTCAATGAAAACTTAGCTTTCATATCATTTAGACATCGTAGTAAAGAACCATCATACCCCTTATGGTATAGGGTTTCTCCAAGGATAGTGTAGTGAGATGAGCATTAGTAAATGAGTGGTGTTGGTTTCAAGTGAGGTTGGGTGGTAGGATGTTATCATCGAGGGAGGTGTAAATGTCATGATACCAAGGAGATTGGAGACCAACAATTTCACACACCATTTTATTTTTTGAAAGATCATATGTAAGCATCAAAAATTGTTCAACCATAAATTCAAATTGATGGTTGTCATGAGGAATATCTAGTAAGGACACAATTGTAGCCATGGCATCTGCTACTTTGTTTTGAAGATGATGCACTTCCTCAAACTTGATGTAGCCAAAATACTTCTTGAAATCATCAACCATACATTTGTAGGGAAGAAGCTTATCATCCTTGGTCTGGAATTCATCATTGACTTGTTTAATGATGAGTTATGAATCACCATAGACATGTAATCAACTAATACTCCTTTGTACTACCATCTTCAAACTAGTGAAGAGAGCCTCATATTCCACAATGTTATTGGTGCATGAGAAAGCCAATCTAAAGGATTTGGGTATAAAGTCACCTTGAGGGGTAACAAAGAGAATACCTACACCTAAACCATGTTGTGTGAATGAAACATCAAAGTATAGCTTCCACATATCAGGCTCAGTGATAGAGAACATAGACTTATCTAGAAATTCTACAACCAATGGATATGCATCTACTAAGGGAGGGTCAACTAATTGATCCCCAATCACTTGACCCTTAATTTCTTTGCAATCTACATACTCAATCCAAAATCACTAAGAAGCATAACCCATTTAGCCATATGTCCTACCAAAGATGTTCTGGATATAAAATACTTGAGAGGATCGACCTTTGAAATGAGTTTGATTGAATGACTAAGCATGTAGTGCCTAATTTTTTGAAAATTGAAGACCACTTCCAAGCATGCTTTTTACATAGGTGTGTAATTTTTCTTATATCCAACAAGAGTACGACTGATGTAATACATTTCTATCTCTTTCCCATTCTCATCATGTTGTGCTAGAAGTGCTCCCAATTCCACTGAAGTAGCAAAAATATACAACAATAATGGTTTACCTACTATAAGAGGCATGGGGATGGGTGGATTAGCAAGATATTTCTTGATCTTATCAAAGCCTTGTTGTCATGAAACATCACATTTAAAAGTTTTATCCTTATGAAGCAAGTGAGTAAACAGTTGGCACTTATTGGAAAGTTGAGCAATGAACCACTGAATGGATTGTAGCTTACCTTGTAGTATTCATAATTGTTTAAGTGTCTTAGGAGGATACACATCTAGAATCTCTTTTACCTTTGCGGGATCAAGCTCAATGCCTCTCCTAAACATAATAAATCCTAGTACCTTACCCAAGGTGACACCAAAGACACATTTCTTAGGATTGAGGTGAAACTGATATTGTTCTAGATTAAAGATATGTTCCAAGATTTGAGGATGTTCTCAGGATTTTGATTTTCCTAACAATTCATTGACATAGTCTTCCATGATGATGTGAATCAGGTTGTGAAAAATAATGGTCATAACACGCTGCTAGGTAGCCCTTGCATTATTTATACCAAAATGCATGAATTGATAACAAAATATACTACAAGGAGTTGTGAAAGACATTTTATGTTGGTCCTCAACTCCAGTACAAATTTAATTATATCCTCAAAATTCATCAATTAAAGACAACATAACATGTCCCACTATTAAATCAACAATAATGTCAATGTTGGGAAGCATGAAATCATCTTTTGGAAACACTTTGTTTAAATCTTTGAAGTCAGTGTAGATACAAATGCCGTTAGTTGGCTTGGAAACATGAACAATATTGGATATCCAATCAGAATATTCAATAGATTGGATAAAACCAACTACCAATGATTTTTCTAGCTCCACTTTGATTAGTGAAGCTGCTTGAGGATGTATTTTATGAAGCTTTTGTTTGATAGGCTTAGCATCGGGACACATGTCCAAGTGATGAACCACTAATGCAGGATCAATTCCTGGCATGTTAGAATAGGACCATGTGAAATTGATTCAACATTTTTGAAGGATACTAGAAAATATCTGATACTCTTCTTCTGACAAAGAATTGGCTACATATGCAATCCTTGTTTTTGTTTCAATGCCCAAATTAATTTCTTTAGTTTCCTTGATCAAGATAATGGACCTTTCTAATAATTGTGTACCCATAAGAGGAAGATGAGCATCCCCATCCTCTAACGCCTTAGAGAGGTTTTCATTAGAGGATGCACCCTTTCTTTTTACTTTTGACTAGTCTAGAAGTTCCTCAAGGAGGTTTTCACTAAGATACCTTGAATTATTTTATGGTTTTCTATTTTTGTAGTTGAGAAGTTCATCTTCCCCAAAATAGGCATGTTGATAAAGATGATAGACAAAATTTGATGGATAATCCTCATTTAAACTTATGAAGTGTATAAATGCCTCATCAAGGAAACATGTCAATAGGTGTAGATCCTCATTGGTCCAAATAAATAAGTTCAGGATGATGGAGGGGAAGGTCAATGGTGAAGATGGAGGTGGAGAAAAGGTAGGAGACATCCAAATCATCGTAAGAGAGTTTAATGATCTCGTCCAAGGTTTCTTCAATGATGATGAATTCCGTAGTGCCATTGTTCAACATACTAGATGACATTGTGAGTTTCTTTTTCTTAGTACCATATCCATTTCCTTGATGTTTTGTAGTAGTCAATAGCTCAATTGGTTGGACTTGATACCTTGCTCATTTTCCCCCAATCCTTTTCCTTGATAATTAAACTTTTGAGCCATTTGATGGGCGACATGATATGCTTCTTGGAAGTTTTCCAAGAGGGTAGAAGAACTTTCAGGTTCTTTATAGTATACCCACTGGCTAATGTCCTCTTCAATCTATTCTTGAGCCAAAGTTGTTGGAGACTGAAAGGTTGTGGGTCACATATGTTTGATTATGTCCTCTTGTTGTTTCTTTGATGTAGATGGTCGTCCATATGTGTGTGGAGATGGGGGCATGGTTCCCACATTAATTGTAGCACTCATCTCATATTATCCACAACCTTTGTTAATGAACTTCACCTTTGTGAAGGTGGATTCAAGGGGAGTGGATGAAGTGGAAGACATAAGGAGTGTGTTGGTATCAACATAAGAGGATGAACTTGCATTGGAAGGCACAACTTCAAATCTAGGGTAATATTGGGAGTGAGGGAAGGTGGCCTCAAGAGCATGATAATACTCAAAAGGATGAGGATTGGCATGGATGGTGACCTCAATACCATTATGTGGGAATTTAAGGCATTGATGGTAAGTGGATGGAACAATTTTCATGACATGATTCCATGGGTGATTAAGGAGAAGATTATATGGAAGGTCAAGATCAAGGATGTGGCATGTTCTATACTGCAAGGCTATACTAAATTGAATAGGGAGGAAAATGGTGCCCTCTGAATCTCTCTCTGCATATCATAGGCCTTGATATTAATTATTCGATTATCTAAATCAGCTTGAGTGTATCCCACCTATTTAATAAAATTTAATGTACATATATTGAGGGTTGAACCATTATCTAGCAAGACCCTCTTCACCTTGTGCTTGACAATAAGGACTTTAATATGTAGAGGGTGATTGTGAGAGGGGTCAATGGGAGACATCATTTTGGCTAAATCCCAATTGATAAGTGGATGATAAGTGTCCTACAAGAGCTTGGAATTGAGTGGGATCTATGTCATTAGGGACACCAACATCGTTCAAAGCCTTAGTGAGAATATCTTGGTGTATAGCATAAGACTTCAACAAGCCAAAAATAAAAAATTGTGTTGGGGTCTTACCAAGATGGTCTAGGATGTTATATTGTTGGCTTACATAATGTTGTTGGGATGAGTTGGATGGACCAAGAACTGATATGCATCCGTGGTAGGTGGTAATTTTACATTGGTGTTCTTTAGCCTTCACTCAAATCATAAACACATGTGGATTAACTTGTGTGATGCAATCAACCACATTGTCATAATTGAAAGGAACTTTAGTGTAATCAACATGATTGGTCTGATTATTTTGGTTATTGTTTTTGGAATTATGCGGACTATAATTGGAATTAGATGTACTAGCCCCTTAATTATGCTTAGGGAAGGAATTTTGATATATCTGTAATTGAGCATTAGAAGAGGTAGATTGATTTCCCTTAATGGTAATATCACCTCTATCAATAAGATCTTGCACATAGTTCTTAAGCTTCATACATTTATTTGTAGAATGAACCTTGATCCTATGATAATCACAATATTCATTCTCCTTATACCAATTAGTATTAGGCTTGGTGTCATTGAATGGTTGGGTGATAGGATAGGTAACCACGCTAGATTGGACTAACTTGAAGAATACAACATCAAGGGGTTCTCCTAAAGGAGTTAAATTACATTTGGAATTGTCTTAATTTAGAGCTTGAGATGTTCCTTGAGGAATGGATATGGTGTTGGTGGTAGATGGATTAGGCGTATTATAATGAATTTGTGACGTGTTAGCCACTTGGATGTGTTTGGTATTAGTTACATGGTCATCATTGACAAGCTTTTTGTTCTTGATCCAGAAGTGAGGTTTATCATTGGAGGGTTTATCATTGTTTTCCTTATAGATCTTGACCAAACCCTTAGCAATGAGAGCCTTCTCATTAGTGACACCATTCTCAATGATTTCATCAAAGGTGGAGGTGCAATGAAGGAATAATTTAAAAGCCATCTCAGTATGTATATTTTCAACAACTATATTGACCAATCATTTCTTAGGTAGGTAGCATGAGAGACGACTAACTTGAGAATGCAACCTTTATAAATAGTTTACAAAAGTCTCCCCAGGACATTATTTGTTAGCACATAGATCTATCACTTTGACCTCATGCTCAAGATTATAAGAGAAATGTGCCACAAATTTTCTGGTTAATTCTACAAATGTAGAGATCGACCCCTAAGGGAGATGCAAGAACCACTCCAAGGCTTGTCCACCCCATATCCTAGGGAACAAATGAAGGTGGTAGTTGTAATTGTATGCAACTTCTTGAAAATGAATGTAAAATTCTTGAAGATGATTGTAAGGGTTACCTTTCCCCTTATATTTGTCAAATTTAGGGATCTAAAAGTGATTAGGGAAAGGTATGGTGGCAACAGAGTGATCAAATAGATATGGGCATATATCCTCAAATTTGAAGGAATTCTTGGTTGTTCCCGCTTGTAAGTACTTAAGGGAAAATTTCATTTCCCATTCTTTGTTTAGTGGTGTGGATGATGGAGTTGCTAGATTTGATTGAGGTGGATTGGTATATGGGTTGTATGGAGGCAGAAGAGGATGAGACTGATCAAAAGGTGGATTAGGATGTGATAATTGTTCTTGGATGTATGGTTGTTGTCGATATGATTGAAGTGAATAGGTTGATTGATAGAATTGATTAGGATGCATTTTTTTTTGTGAGGGATGTTGGGAATACAACAATGGTTACGGTTGGTATTGTAAAGAATATTGTGACACACCTGCATAAGATTGCATGGGAGGTTGTGATGGATGAAGGTGATAATTATAGGTTGCATGTAGTGAGTGATGAGGTAATTATTGAGAGTAGGGATGTGATTGTTATTGAAGTGGGTTGAATTGAGGTTGTTGAGGATTGGTATATTATAGTTGTGGGGGTTGTTGTGGATATGATTGGTGTGCATAATCTTGCGAGGTATATGGAGGTTGGGGATGATAGGGAGTCATAGCAGGTTGTTGATGATATGGATCTTGCTGAATGGGAGGATCTATGATAGGTGCCAATGTGGGATATTGGTGATACCTCAAAGAGAAGTATGTGATTGGGGGATTGGGATATTGTGATGGTGGCAGCAAATGGTATTGTGATGAAGGATTTGTATAAGATTATGATGGAGGTTGTGGATGAGGTTGTGATGAAGGATTAGTATAAGATTGTGATTAAGGTTGTAGATGGGTTTTTTTGGAGGATTAGGAGGTGGTGGGATGTGAGATGAAGAAGGTACAATAGTGTAAGAGGTATGATAGACTGGTTGAACTAGTATAAGAGAAACATGGTATTGTATCGATGGAGGAGGATTGGTTAAGGGAACTATCATATTCCTTAAAGGTGGAGGGTGAACTGATGTGTGTGATGGAATATTCTGGATATTTTGAGTGTGAGACCCTTAGAGTTATGTGGATGAGGCAGGATTTGGTCCATGCATAAGACAAGCCTGACCTAAATCCTATAATAAGAATGCATCGTGTAGAGGTTGGGTGTGGGTATATTGAAGTAGAGTGACACTGGCCTTTCACTATTTTAAAGGTCTTTCTAACTATGACATTCTCCTTTGCTACCTTTGCAGCTTTGACAGTCACCATTTTGATCTTTCCTGGAATGACTCATACGAAGCAGATCTCTGCCACATAGAGTTCGCTGTCTTCAATGTTGTTCAGGTGGCCTCCTCTAAGCCAATACCCATGGGATTCATCTCCTAGAAAACTTGCAACCTTTCTTCCCTGCATATGATGGGAGCCTATGAATTATCCTTGGAGTAAGCTTCTCATTTAATGAAAGACAAAATGAATATGGGGGGTTGCGTTCAAGGCTCCAACTTCTTCATTTATTGTCACTTGGTGTCTCCCTTTCATATGTTTCTCGTGGTCCTTCGTATTATTAGGTTGGCAATCATGACACAATAGACAAGGGATGATGTCCTATTTCACTGACAACCTATGGGCAATATATGATGACACAACGGTGTTAAAGGCTTACCAAGGCATAAAATCCCACATGTGGGCAATACAAAAAAGCAAGAACACCCCCTCAATGAAGTGGCACGAGCCATATATGTCTAAAAATTGAGGGGCGAGATTTGGTGGCAAAATATAGATCTCTGAAAAAGATAGCGGGACTACCATCAGTCCCACTAAAACCACTATGAGCAAGTAAAATGATAGGAACCAAAGATACCTGACACCCTTTCTGTCTATAGGCAACATTGAAGAAATAATGTAGTAATGGAAGAGTGATCTGTATTGTACTCAGTATCACGGTAGAACGAAGAGATGAGTTTACCCGTCTGCAAAACCACATCGGGTCTTTCAAAAAAGTACCATCTTGAGGGATGTTTTAATGAGTTATTGGAGGAAGACATTAGAGGGAAGGGTATGATTTTTTGAAGATCCATTATGCTAATAAAAATTAAAGAGGGGTGTTAGTTTCTTACTGGGCCAATGAGACAGGCATCTGTTTACCTTTGACCATTGCATCGACGACACCTCGTTCGTAGTGACCCACCTCCATTGGCCCGACGGAGATCATGCATGTAGGGCCTGCACTCTACTTTGCTAGCTCAGAGATGATGGTCATGTATTCCATTCCCTACGAGACCCCACTTGAAAGTGTATCATTGGGATACGATGTAGGAGAGATAATCTACCCTTAACATAATGGATGTAACAAGACTAAATAGGAAATCAAAGGATTCTAAGTGACGTTTAGAGGGATACTTGGAGTTAAGGCTTTTAAAGGGAAATGCACTAGGGAGGATATTTAAGGATTAATGATTACATTAATTTATGTTTTAAGTATGGCCTAATTGATTCTATTTTCGGTGTAGGGAAACTAGTTAAAACATGTGGAAATTCATCATGAAGGACCTATCAAACTGGACGAGGATGGAGGATACTATGTCATGAAGGTTCAGATACAAAGAATTCAAATGGAGGTCTGAAGATGCTAAAGTAAAGAATCTGCTTGCTCATGAATTTATGTCAGTGGAAGATCGACTTTTGTAAGAATAAGGACTCAAAGAACTTATGTCAAAGAGGTCAAAACTAAGAAAACAAATAGTCGTTCACCAAAATCAGAAATAGAAAGGGGTTTTTCTACCTTTCCTCAATCAATCGTGATCTATTAAAGGGCTTCCCCATCAAATCAGGAGGCAGCTAAGTTGTCCCACAATGGTAAAAATCTATAAACAAGGCTCATTTGATTGATTAAAGGAATGTTATTGATCCATTAGATGAAAGGAAACCTTCAAGCAGTCCCAACTATAGTAAAAGAGCAATCAACTAAATGACAAAACTGCTACAACACTTGGGCACTACAAGACAAAATAGGAATGAGACAAATGATGTATTTTAAATTCCTTTATAATGGGGGGTAGGTGAAACCCTAACTTGTAATGAATCTGATCCGCTCATTGTAAATCAATCCTAGCCATTCATTTGGGCTTTGGAAAACTATAAATAGGGGCTTGCCCCTCATTTGTAAATGGCCGGAGAACTAGTGTAAAAGAATTCTGCAACAATAGAAAGCAACATTGCATGATTTATGGGTGATTCTTTTGAGCTTGTTCATTATGCATGCATGGTTCTACTTCCATGTTAGCTTTAGTTGTTAGTTTCTTGAGTGGAAGTGATAATGGTGTTTGTTGTTATAGTATTTGATGAATTTCTAACTCATACTTTTTGTGGTTTGTTGATGATGAATCACTTTGTAAAGCTAGTATGATCTTCCTTACTTCATTGCTACAAGGTAGTTCAATTGCACGTTCATGATGTGTGTGTGCAATCTAAAAATATGAATCCCTTAGAAGATTGCAATGGTTTTGTGTAACTGTAGGATCCTCGTGGCCAAGCAAAACCTAGTTTAGGAAGTTTGTCTACTGTAGCAGCATCCATGACCACTATTCATTCATAGTTTCAGGTCTAGGAACTTACTCTCTTCCTTGCCCTTTTGACCTTTTTTTATAGTGACTTTGAACAAGGTTCATTGCACATTGTAAAGCAAAATCTGATGATGGAATAGGAGTTCTAGACTACTATTTTGAACCTCTAGCAATTGCACATTAATTTCACACTCTAAGAACTCCATTTGCAAACCCAACTTCCCCTGCTTTGTAACTCATCTGTAAGTCCGCTATGTGATTACCAACAAATCACATGAACAACTAAGATATTCCAAGCACTGTCAAGACCTAACATTAGAGACCTTGGGATAGTGTTCTGCAATTTGATTGTGAAAGATTTTCTTTCAAGAGAGGTGATGCACTTGTGCATTACCTATGTTGAGAAGTGCATAAAACACCCATCAACAAATAATATAATGGTTTTTGTGGGAAAAAAGGTAAGTGACTTGTCTATGAGACATGATGTTTATTTTAATACATCCTCAAATTATTATCCTCAAGGAAATGGACTAGCTAAGCCCACAAACAAGAACTTAATTAGAATTATTAAGATGATAATTGGTACAACTAGAAATCTTGGCACACTAAGTTGAAATATTCCCTATGGGTTGATAGGATAACCCCCAAAAGATCAATTAGAAACTCCATACATGTTGGTTTATGGAAAAGAATCAAGGATTCCCATATCTACTAAAATTCTAGCCCTTGATTTGGTCAATAAGCTAGAAATGATGGAAGAAGACCTAATTACAATTAGGTTTGCACAATTGATAAAGTTAGAGGAAATAAGGAATCAAGCTACAAGGATAATGGAGCTTCACCAAGCTCAAATTAAGAGGTCCTTTGACAAAAGAGCAACCCCAAGAGAATTCAAATAGGGAGATTTTATCCTCAAGTGAGATGAATTAAAGAGTAGACCTGTAAAGCACACTAAATTTTATTCAATGTGGAGTAGGCCTTACATGATTTTTGAGTATTACAAGCAACATAATGCATTTTAGTTATCCAAGTTGGATGAAGAGGAGCTACCCATCCCAGTCAATGGGATACACCTCAAGCATTGCTACAAAGCTAATGATCTATTTTGTATATATTAGTGTAGTGTAGAAAAATGTAACCCTTTGCATTTTCTTACTTGTTTGGTCCCTCCTAATTTAAATTGGACTTAAGTAATGCCTTAATTTAGTGTTGTTAAATGTACCTCTTTACAATTAAACACTTATTTAGGTTCTTTTAATTAATTAAGCTTAATTATGCCTAAATTGGCCCTTTAATTAATTTTCAAGCCTAATTAATTGCCTTTTTTGAAGGGGAAACCTGACAATAATTAATGCCTAAACATAACACTTTACATGGAGCAATGTGTGTTCTAGGTTTATGGACATGGGACCCATTCACCCATGGTGAATGGGTCCTCCCTAAACCTTTGGACCTAAATTTAAATTATGCTTTTGGAAGTATTTTAATGATTTCAATTCTATAATTCAATGTTGGATTGTGATATTTGAATTTCAGGAAATTAAGGATAGATACCTATAAATACAAGGTTATTTCACAAAGTTTCACCTAGAGTTTTTATGCAAGCATTCTTAAAGAAAATTTTATGATCAAGGGCATCCAAGAGAAGACATATTGGAGATTTATTGTGAAATTTAAAATCTATTGATCATGTCAAATTTTTGTTGCATCATGCATGTTTTTGGAGCTAACATTGTGATGTAGGCTTTATGATCAAGTCAAGCATTCAAAGTATCATTCCAAGAAAGATTCAAGTGTCAAGATTCACATCTAGTTCAACCATCTCATGCAAGTTATAGACTTCCTAAGATCTCCATTTTCAAGGTTTCATTCAAGGATTTGTTGAGTGGTAGCATAGCTTTGTTCATTCTTCATTCCCTCTTTCATGTTTCATTTCAATTCAATGTTTAATTTTCAAAATGGGGTTTGACCAAGACAAACCCCTATTCACCCAAAATAAACATTTTTCTCTTGTGTTTGTGATTGCAAATTTAGGCTGAAGAAGACTTGAAGACCTTTTGAAGAGAAAGATTTACAAATTTTTTAGAGTTGTCAAATTTATCATCAAATCGTGGAATCTCACCTATAGATCAGATTTTTGACTTTTCAACATTGAAACCTAGACAAATCAGAGGCTTTAGATCTACAATAGAGGCTCTCAAAAGATTGTTGCAATCCTTGAAATTGGACCTATTCATCCATGGATGAATGAGTCCCAAATCAACTTCTAAAAAAGTCTTTTGGTGACTGGTACACAAATCTTTGTCCTTCTCAAATCTACATTTTATTTACTAGTTCTACAAATATTGAGTTTAATATTACTGTTTCAAGTTTTAGATTGCATTTTGGTGTTGATTTTATATTTTTAGTTTTTCTCCCCAAAGTGTTGTTTGACCTTGATCCCCATCCTTCAGTCATAAGGAAATATGAAGATTCTCACTTTAATTTGATTCAACTAAAGGTTAATAAATTCATTGTGTGGATCTCATCTCCTAATAAAATAGTGGAAAATCGGTATCTTACCCCCTCATTTTAACATCTCGTCTAAGGGTATGTGTAGGATCATGATGGGCCAAAAAGTGGCGATATAATGGGTATGTGGCTGATGAATTTTTTTTACCCAACATTGATGAAACGAAAAGGGTTTTTAAAGGAGATTCTCAACTTTCCACCAATATAAATTATGCTTTACTTTGAATTTAATAAATAATTATTATTCATTTTCTATTTGAATTACAACTAAATTCCTAATTGATAGGCTGATTGGAAAACATCTATAGCTTTCAAATGGTATCACATTTTTTTAATCCAAAACATGTGTCACATTCTATGCTTTGCATACTATAGGATTTTTAAAAAATTGAATTTCATGAATTTTGACCAAGTTAAGGTGGTCGACATCTTAGCGTTTTATATTTTTAAAAATTTGTAATAAAAAATCATAATTAATTATTTATTTAGAAAAAAATTATAAAAAAATGCATCACATAGGGACATGAGTCCTCTACTTATATCTAAAATCTTATAAAAAATATTAACATTTTATCGTGGTTAGGGTGGTCAGACAAACACCTACTTCTTATTTTTTACCTAAAATTTAAGTACTACTGCATTGAAATTTCAAATTTTCACCAAATAGATTTTTTTTTTAAATAAACCTAGTAGTTTAGAAACTACATTCAATTTTCTATAGATTCTATTCTTACATATTTCTTACATATTTTTGAAATAATATAGATAACTTATTCAAATTTTTATGTCAAGTTACCTAACTTTGAATTTTTTGAATTTTTTGCCACTTAACGACCTATTTTTTCCATGATGATCCTGCACATACCCCTAACACCTATTTTTTGTTGTTTCATTTTAGTGAACCTCACTTTGTTGGAATTGTGTGCCTCAATCCCATAGGCTAAAACCTCTGAAAGAGCCAAGTCTGTGACATCCTTATTGTCTGGCCGACTAGGAGTTATCTAACCTTGTGAAATGTCCAGGTCGCTGAGACCTTGTTACTGTCATGCTGACTAGAGCTATCGCTATGACATGTTGATCGCTGTGAAAGTTTTTAACTCTTCCTGCCCGAGAAAATATCTTGCCGATTGTGGTTCATAGTGGTTGTCGGGGAGACTTGTGGTGACAGTAGTTATTGAGGAAAGATGTGAACATTCGGTATGAAGTCTTATCGACAAGAGATGTCTCGCCAATAGGTATACACTCGAAGTCATCAGGGAGACCCTTGGCCGGAAGGCTTGCTTCGGTATGATGTCTCAATGAATAGTGGAAGTCTTGCCGACAGAGCTACATGGGTTTGTTATCGAGTGTCTTTGGTGAGACTCCTGGCGACTGAAGTCATCAGCAAGAAGTGTGAACATTCAGTAAGAACTCTTAGCGATAGATGTGGTCTCGCCGATAGGTATGTTACTTTGGTATGATCTCCTGGCGATAGCGATAGTATCATCGATAGGAATGTTGGTGTCTATGTTACCTTTGAACATTGGTATGACCTCTCACCGAATAGTGATTGTCTTGGTGAATAACGCTACATATGATGATATCGGTATGATGTCTTGGTGACAAGGGGAAGTATGAGCAACAACTTTTGAACTTGGTGTAACCTCTTATCGAAGGTGATGAGTCTGGCTGATATCTACAATCGGGTCTTATGGCATCGGGGAGACACAGTTAGTGTCTCATCGACATGCAAACACAGGTTGAACGTTTTGACCGATTGGAAGACTATCCTATGTGGTGTGACTTCGACCAATCAGGGAGTAGAATGGGAACCGTTGGAAGTTATACTATTGTGGTTGTTCCTGTGAGGAAGTTCAACAGACCAGGGACGACATGGATATACTCAAGAATTGAAGATGATGTTCAGTTTGACGAATGGTTGAATGAATAGTTCGAAGTGTGATCAGTGTGAATTTAATTATGAGAGCATTGTATCTTGAATGTTCTGTACAAAGGGCGGGGGCCCTAGCTCGGTTGGCTAAGTAATTCCGTTGCGGCTCTGCTGGTCACGAGTTCTAGTCTCCCCCCGTCCCGTGGTACCGGAGGGCGTGTCGCGCTAGCGCCGCCGGTCACGTTAAAAAGTTTACCAGGCGCACTGCAGTTTATAGGGGTCGTGCTACCCGACTCTGCAGTTTAAAAAAAAAAAAAATGTTCGTACAAAGGTTGATCAAGGATTTATGCTTTTGTAAATTGACATCAGAGAGTGAAGCCTGTACTCTGTATGTAATTTCATTGCTGTAATACAAAGGGGTTTTTATTGGTGTGGTGGGTTTTTCTCCCGTAAGGGTTTTCCCATGTAAATCTGGTGTTCATGTGTGTATGGTCATTTCTCTATTTCTATTATTTCTTTCAAGTGTATATTAATTGGACTATAATTGAAAATCTAAAAGTACCTCTGCATTCTTCCTTGAGGTTTTGACATTAGGAGAGTTGTTTCTGCACCTTAGCTTTCCTTACACACTTTTCAACATCATATCTTGTTGATTTGGAGTCCATTTTCAACCCTAGATCTAGTTCTTGCATTCATTTGCATTGCATTGCATTGATTTGTACCTCATTTAGGGTTGTTATCTTGCATTAGTTTGCATCTTGTTTAGGGTTTTAGGTTTTAATTTTTTCATCTTTTAAAATTTGGAAAATTCAAAGATATCAGTCATTTTGCATAGTATTTACATTGCATCATCATCATTAATTTAAATTTGAAAATTGAATCAATATTGCATCTCAAATTAGGTCCTTTTACTTGTCATTTAACAATATTTTACACTTGCATTTAGATCTCATTTTACAAAAGTTTGAAACTGTAACTCACTGTTTGAAACTAGAATCTAAAAACCATACAAATCATCTCAGAAACTAACAAATTGATTTTTCAAAACCTTAAAGTGAGACCCATTCACCCATGGGAAAATGAGTCCCTAATCAGGGATTTTCCTGAAATTTTGAGTATTAAAACTATCGAATCTGCCTTTTGTGTAATTTCTTTATTCAATCTGTTGTTTTAGTTTTCTGATACAATGATTGGTAATTTCCATCATGAAAACTTTAGAAGAATAGATGGAGAGTTAGATAAATTGCAAGACTTTGTTAGTTCTACATCCATTGCTGGTAATGTTATTCCTATGATACAAAACATAAGAGACTTAATTAAAACTAAAGAAGGAATGGAAATGCTGCTTAGCCTTAATCGCATCATGTAACATCATATAAGAAATAAAGAGAACACTATAAATCATTTAGTCAACTTCATCAAAGTTCAACCTCATTAGGGCCTAATCAAGATGCCACTTGACATTGCTTTCTCACAACACAACATAATTAGACATGCACCCAATGGTCCTCTTTACATAGCTAGAAGAATCAATGACAAGCCTACTAATGGGATATTAATTGATCCCGTTTGTGTAGAGAATGTGATCATTGAAGAATTATTATTTGTGCATGAACTTTACCAAGATACTTATGAAAAACCAAAAGCATGGATCAAAACGTATAATGGATTTTCTTTCCCTATGATAGGTTCAAAAAATCTTCCTTTGAAAGTTGGACCAAAAACATTAAGTGTCTCATTTTACATCATCATGTCCTTGGACAGATTTTGTGTGAAGTTAGGCTATCCATGGCTTCACTCCATGAATGTCATCCTGTCAGTTGTGCATAAATGCTTAAAGTTTCCATTTGGTTATGAGATCTTTACTGTGCATCATAGTGGATTTAATATAGTGTCTTCCTATGAGAATTGCTCATTGGATTTCTTTTAGCCCAAACCTATGGAACCTATTAGGCATCATGAGGACTTATTTTTCAAATCCTATCAAAATTTTAAGGCAAAGCACATAACAAAATTATCCATTACCAATATGCCTCAACCCATGATTAAGCCTCCTATCCTTGATGAGACTATGATTGAACCAAAATCCCTTCCAAGTAACCAAGATCGAAACATAGCAAATCATCCACCCATTTCCTATAAGAGACCACGAGATAACTAAATAAGTCCCATTGTGCCTCCTAAAATCAAATAAGTTTACAAAGCCAAAAAGAAAGTGGTTGAATAACCTCCAATGGTTCCTTCCATTCCTCCCTTAAGGGAAGAGAAGAAATCTATGGTTGATAAACCCACTTCTAGACAATCGCAACTTGAAAATTAAACAAGGAGTCAAAATGTTAGAGAGCGTAGGCATATATATTACCTGTTTGTTACAAGAAAAATAAGAAAACAAAATAGAAAATAAAAATCCAAACTTACCTCAAGCAATGCATAATGATTCTCCACCTTTGCCGAAACAAGAAAATCCTACACCTCTAACGCAACAAGAACAAGCACCTTCCATGGATATTATCATTAGAACTTTTGTTGTGATAAACTTAGATGATGATAATGAAACTGCTAAAATTGATGAGGAAGTACATAAAGAGTTAAATTTATTGTTTTCCTTTTCCATGAGCTTAAATAATAAAAATCATGATGGTCCTCCTAAAAAGAGTGATTCACCATGTCTTGAACTTGGTGCTTGTTCTAGTTTGACACTTGATATTGTCCCTTTGGCTAGTTGTTTTCCTTTCACATATGATGAAAAATATTGGGAAGTAGACGACCTACTATAGGTTGAATCACATGTGCCTTACTAGTCTTTTCTTTATTTTCTTTTCATGCTCTTTATGTGGTTGCATGTGTGTAATGTGATCTCGCTTACTATTTTGTTTGATGTGTCTCCATGTTCATTCCTCTATTTGTACCTTCATTCTTCTATATGTCATGCTCATTTATCTTTTCGTTTGTCTTGTGTTTTCCTTTTTGGGACGACACAAGGAATCAAGACATTTAGGTCTCTTCCATGTTGACCCAAAAGGTTTTTACTTTTCTTTTTTCTCTCTAGGTGTCATTTTTCCTATTCCATGAGCTATTTGGGGAATGATGATGTTTTCAAGCTCTATAATATCATTATAGCAAAGAAATATGCTGCCCTCAAATCCGTGGATCCCTTACGTGATTTTGGGATTTCATTTTGGGGGTAACCCCTCTTTTTCATGATGTAGTTTCATTTGGAAACATATGACTTGGCATAGGGATTTCCAAATAAACTCTCATGTCTTCTTTATTGTTAACATTTATCATTTGCTACTTTAAAGTAATTGCTCATAGCATGGTGTTAGCAATTTCTTTAAAGTGGGGGCATACATTGGCATTATCTTTTTTTTTTTTAGGCGAAAGGCAAGAAGCCTACATATATATTAATATAATATAATACAATTTACAAAATTGAATAACATTCGCTCTTACTAGCCAGAATTGAAAACATAAAAGCTTTCACATGAGAATTCACAACCCCCATTTAAACTAAACCATATTTCCCCTAATCATAACCCTAAACAACTTAGATTACATATGTAATTATGTCACTTCCAATTATACAAAAATCACATAATTGTATATATCCAACACCACCTAACCAAAAACCTTCTATGCCCAAATAGCTTATGTGCAAAACACTGAAAAACCCTTGATAAAAAAACTATGTTGATGGTATTTTCTGCACAGCAACAAGTCAGATAGAATACAATATCCTATCTCTCTTGAAAGATAATCTTCAACAATAAATTGCTGAAAATCACTAAAACTAACCCAGATTCAAAACAAACAGCAAAATAAACAATAATATGGCGATGCTTTCAATCCTAAAACTAACCCAGATTCAAAATAAACAGCAAAAGAGATAAGGGTTTAGAGAGATTTTATTCTATTCTAACTCTTAAGATTAACAATGCAAATGATAAACACTTGAAATGGACCAATCCCAACAAAACCAATCTCTGATTGAGAAACAGTGCAATCTTCTAAGGTTTTAAAGATTTTCAGATTATGAACATTCACCCAAGACAACCCGACTGCAGTTGAAATGAATAAGTCTCCATAATTGAACCAAGCACAATGAATATAAAGGTCCAGGCTAACTTTACAAAGCAACTAACGATCAGCTAGCTGCAAAAAGTATGGACCAGGGATTGCTGCAAACACTTCAAACATTAAATCATGAACATCATTGAATCAGATCTAAATCTAAATCTAATAACCATGAGCAATTTTAAAAATTGAATCATAAGAACCATGCAAGATAAGTCAACACAAAAGAGATCACCAGAAAATCACAATGCTTTCAATTGTATTGAATCACCAAACTCCAGCAACAATTCCAATGTTCTGTTACATCACTTGCTCAGAAATTGGCTAGCTTCTACCTTTACTCTACTGCTAAATTCACTCTTTATCAAATCTTCTCCTAATCCTTTTTTACAAATGAGGCACAAATGCCATTTATAGAAAACCCCAAACATGTCGGCCCAATTAGATTTTACAATAATAACTGGCCCCAAAACAGGTCGGCCATGAGAATTTCAAAATAGGACAAGATTTGCATTAAATGCATGAATATTATCCATGTCTACCCACGATCTCCAGCAAGATCAGATTCACGTGTTTTCCAGAAAGTCCTCTAGCTGTAGACAGTTTTGGCACAGATTCTTAGGCAGGTCCCACTTTGAAAATTTAAATTGAACATTTCCAGATTTCCCTCTTTTGGCATGAATCCATATGCAAGTCCCCCTTTTAATATTTGTTTAGTCCTAAAAAACAGATATCATCATTAATAGCCCATATGTTCAAATTAAATTTGAATAAAATTTTGACTTTTTCTAAAAAACTTACATTTTTATAAGGAAACTTTCCATTTTCAGAATTTTTTCCATTTTTGGAAATTTTTATTTTCAATTTTTTTTATCTCAAGAAATTTTCATTTTCAGGATCATTTTTAAAAATTTCCATTTTTGGAAAAATAATCATTTTTGAAAAAATTTCCATTTCGGGAAACCAGACCAAGGGGAAAATCTGGGAAAATCCAGGTTAGGCGGACTCTAGACCAGAATCCAGAAAAAACTAGCCGGACAGGATTCTACTGAATAAGGCAAAAATTTTAACAATAGATCATCAAAATGAACCAAGAATGCGTGAAACATCGTATAATATATCAAATTAAGCATGGGATGTTGAGCATTTATCATCAAATTCATCAATTTAATCCAGTATTTCAATTTGCACAAAGCCTGGTAAAAAATCCAGAAAAATCCGGGTGGACCGGATTTCCGTGGATGGCATAAAATTCTGGACTTTTGGCACATTCCGAAAAACTGAAGAAATCCGAGAAAATCTGGGTTGGGTGGAAAATCCCGGACGCAGGCAAAAATCTGGAAAACTGAAGAAATTTGGGAAAATCTGGGTCGGGCGGAAAATCCCGGACGCAGGCAAAAATCCAGAAAACTGAAGAAATCCGGGAAAATCCGGGTCGGGTGGAAAATCCCGGATTGGACCAAAAACCTGGATTTTTGCACAGAGCCGGACTTTGAGCAAACTCCGGGAAAATCCGGACGGACCGGAAAATCCCGGATTGGGGTAAAAACTCGGATTTTTGCACAGAACTTAGTTTTTTCAAAGTGCAACCTTGGGAAATCACTTGGGTAAGCAGGATGAACATCAAAAGACCTCCAAAGGCAATGAAATTAGTAAAATTAAGGGGCCAAAAGACACCAAAAGCCAGAGCAAAAAGAGGGTCCCTACTTTCAGTGGGGCGTGTGTGCAAAACTGCACAACAAACTACATACCCCAAACTAACTAAGCTTTGGATATAGAGACTAACTAAGCTTTGGGTATACTTCAGACTAACTACATACATTAACATTATCATTTTGGAGATCTTGGACTATTCTTATGTTTTATTGTGTGGTCTTCTTCTTGTGATGTGTCTTCTTCTTGGTGGTGTCATTGGGTTTGATGTACTCCAAGAGTGTAACATTTATTGGCATACAACTTTACTTTTAGTGGTGATGATATGCATTGCATTCCCTAAGTTGTGAATATTTTATCCTAGAATTGTTCTCTCTTGGAGACATTAGGCATGATGTTCCTTAAGAGGAGGCCTTACATGAACTAATCAAAACCCCTTTGAACATGTCTTATCCTATTTTCATTTTTTTCATAAGTGTTTAACATAACACAACTTGCTAACCTTATGAAGCTCGAAGTTACAACCATTTTTCATGGCCACCAATCATAACTCTTTGCTTGCCTATGTAGCCTTGTTTTGTTAATAATTTTTTAGCATAATACAACTTTCTAGGCCTTATGAAGCTCAAAGTTTGTATTGTGTGGTGCGTTATTAAAGTTATCAGACGTATAACTTTGGTATGGTATGAGAGCCTAATAATATTCTCTAATTTACCACCCTTGGAGGCTCACCTAGTGGACAACAGAATTCACTAGCTCGTGTGAGTGTGCATTGTTGTTTGCATAGTGAACAACGAGTTCCACTTGTAAATGTCTTTGGACAAATAGCTGAGGTGTGTTCCACATTGTGTTGGACAGTCGAGGCTTGATCCTTTCCCTTTTTCCTTTACTTTCCTTTTTCTCTTTCTTTGAGTCTTTGGCATTGTATGATTATCTTGTCATTGTTGCATACATATATATGATTAATATAGGCATGTATCTCCTTGTGCCTTTTTTAGTTTTTCCATGAGATCTTAGATCTTGCAGGATTGATCAACTTCCTTGATCTTTGTCATCTTATCTTTCCAATAATTATACAATTATACCTCTCTTGATTTTCTACTTTAGTGTGAGTTTGACACATGGTCATCCTCTCACTAAATTGGGGGCTAAATGTAGTGTAGAAAAATGTAACCCTCTACATTTTCTCACTTTTTTGGGCCCTCCTAATTTTAATTGGAATGCATAATGCCTTAATTTAGTGTTGTTAAATGTACCTCTTTACATTTACACACTTATTTAGGCCCTCTTAGTTAATTTAGCTTAATTATGCCTTAATTGGATCTTTAATTCATTTATAAGTCTGATTAATTCTATTTTCCGAAGGGGAAACCTGACAATAATTAATGCCTAAACATAACACTTTACATCAAAAGCAATGTGTGTTCCAAGTTTATGGACCTGGGACCGATTCGCCCATGGGAAAATGGGTCCTCCCTAGACCTTTGGGCCTAAATTACATTATATTTTTGGAAATATTTTAATGATTTCAAATCTATAATTCAATGCCAGCTTGTGATATTTGAATTTCAGGAAATTAAGGATATATACCTATAAATACAAGGTCGTTTCACTAAGTTTCACCTAGAGTTTTTATGCAAGCATTCCTAAAGAAAATTTCATGATCAACGGCATTCAAGAGCAGATATATCAGAGATTTATTACAACATTCAAGATCTATTCATCATGTCAAAGTCTTCTTGCATCATGCATGTTTTTGGAGCTAACATTGTGATGCACTTTTCGTGATCAAGTCAAGCATTCAAAGTTTCATTCCAAGCAAGATTCAAGTGTTAACATCCACATCCAATTCAGCCATCTCATGCAAGTTGTAGACTTCCTAAGATCTCCATTTTCAAGTTTTCATTCAAGGGTTTGTTGAGTGGCAACATAGCTTTGTTCATTTTTCATTCCCTCTTTCATGTTTCATTCAAATTCAAGGTTTGATTACCAAAATGGGGTTTGACCAAGGAAAACCCCTATTCACACAAAACAAAAAAAATTCTCTTGTTTTTGTGACTGTAGATTTAGGTTGAAGAATACTTGAAGACATTTTGTAGGGAAAGATTTACAAAGTTTTCAAAGTTGTCATCAAGTCATGGAATCTCACCTATAGATTGAATTTCTGACTTTTTGACACTGAAACTTGGACAAATCAAGGGCTTCGGATCTGCACTAGAGGCTCTCAAAGGATTGTTGCAATCCCTAAACTTGGACTCATTCACCCATGGGCGAATGAGTCCCAAATAAGCTTCTAAAAAATCTATTTTGGTGATTGGTACACAAGTCTCTGCCCTTCTCAGATTTGCATTCTATTTACCAGTTTTGCAAATATTGAGTTTAATATTGCCATTTCAACTATTAGACTATATTTTGGTGTTGATTTGCTATTTTTAGTTTTTCTCCCCAAAGTATTGTTTGACCTTGACCCTCGTCCTTTAGTCTTAAGGAAATATGAATATTCTCACTTTGATTTGGTTCACCCAAGGGTTGATAATCAATTCATTGTGTGGATCTCATTTCCTAATGAAATAGTGGAAAATAGGTATCTTACCCCCTCATTTTAACATCTCCCCTCACCTATTTTTCATTGTTTCAATTAGGATAGTTTTTTTGAAGTTAACAAGTGTTGTTGCTTGTTTATCTTTCCTCCAAGTGCTAATGCACAACTAGCCATGTGCTAATTTGAGTTTTCTTTAGAGTAGTTTGCTATTTAGTCCTTATTATGTTTGTTGTCTTAAGGTGTTAATATTTGTTTTTCAGGTTTGGTATTTTAGTTTGTTTTAGACCCTTGAATTTGTACCCAATAAATTCCAATGGCTTCTAGGTTCCCATGTTTATCAGACAAAAATCTCATATAATTCACCAAAGATGTTGACACTTTGTGCCACCCTTGTTATCGCATTGTTGATAGCTGATTTGAGAGGTCTTTGTGGGTATTTGGGTTAGTTATATTTATGTGTTATGATCTTCCTTTTCTTTCCACTTAGTTATCTACCCAAGTTCAAACCCAAAAATGATTTTGTTATGAAATTTTGAGCTTGCCATCTTGTAAAGAATCCAAATGGGTACCTATATTCCAAAACTTGAGAAAATTTTTAGCAAAAAATACCCAGTTATGTAGTTGCAAGTATTTTTTGCCTAAAGTGGATTTGTTTAGATTTTAGTTCCATTCAAATATTTTCCAAAATCTTGTAGTTCCTCATGTCAGTTATTTTTTTGTGAGGGGAAGATGAGTTAGGTTTTCCCACAATGAGGAAAAATTGCAAAAAATGGTTAAGTATAGATTTGTAGGAAGATAGAGGCCATCTTTTCACATGGTTCAATTGTGGGTCAAAAACCCACAAGTGTATATTGGAGGAACTTTCAAGTGCATGTGTATTTGCAAAAAAATTCAAGTGAAGTGGTTCTTTAAAGATCCAATTCATGTGGGCTTTCTTGCAAGGTTCAATTCAAATTTCCCTTGGAGAAGATGAAATCCAAAAAAATATCTGAGTATAACTTTGCAGGAATATAGAAGCCATCTTCCTGCATGATATGGATGGAGGGTAAAAGCTTGCAAAGTATATATTTGTGGATGTTTCAAGTGCATTGGTTTTTCCCAGAAACCTTCAAGTGCAAGGTGTAGTTTGAATGAGTTTTTTTGCAAGGTACAATTCTTTTTTTTTTTTTGCAAGGATAAAATGAAACCTAATTTTATGCATTGTGAGAATTAGATGCCCAAGTGAATTGGAGGGATTTTTAATTTGAATTGAATTGGACCAAAGGTATAGATATAGATGGCTTTCTCGCAAGTGTAGATGACCTAGTTTTTTTAGAAGGGTGCAAAGGTCCAAAAAGTATTCTAAGTTTAATTTTTATGGGAAGTTGGAGACCAACTTTCTGTATCCTAATGCCAATGAAGTTCCCACATTTAGATGAATCTTTTCTCACATGTGTAGATGGAGTTCAATTTTCCATATTTGTGGGGATTAGGAAACTAATTGGTTTACGAGTTTTCCCTTTGGAACTAGACATCATTCAAATTCAGTTGTAGATGGAGGTTCCAGATGGATCCAAATGAGGCTTGATTTCCTACCAAAGCATGTTGAAATCAAAATATTAGTTAAGTATAAATTTGTGGTAAGATGGCCTCCATATTTTTTCCATGGTTGCTAATGGATTTCTTGCCCAGAGTAGTTAAAAGCCAATCTTCCACTTTTGTAAGAATTTATCACCCAAGTGAATTTACAGGGATTTATTGGTGAACTAGACATCATCCAAGGGTGCAATTGCCATCCAAATTTTCACAAGTTGTCGATAGGTTCCAAAATATCACAAGTGGATATTTAAAAAAAAAATTCCACATGAACTCAACCAAACCTAGTATTTTTGGTATCAATAGATTTTATGCTTGGGCATGTTAGTAATCAATTATTTTCTTTTTGAAAAAAAATCACACTTAATTACTTTTGTGGGGGTTTCTTATTGAACCTTATATTATTTGAAAGGTTTGAATGAAGGTGTGTCTTCCACATGGTTCAGTTAAAGGTTTTTTATTCCAAGTCCAAGTGATATTGGCTTGATGTGAACTCAATGAGGCTTCCAAATCACGCATGAACCTGATGGGAGTTAGATTCCTATCTATATGAATGGAGTTTTTTTCCCCATGAAAAAAAAACTAAGGACTCAATTAAGGAAGTAGAAAAATGTAGGCTACCATGAGGTTCTAGGGGAGAGGTGAATGACACCAAATGTTCACATAGTGTCATTTTGCAAGGGACCAACACTTAAAATTCACCATCAATGTTCAACGAATTTGACAACTACCCAATATTATCCACGAAGGCCCCATGATTGATTTTTAATGCTAAAAAAATACTCCACCTAAATTTTCTCAAGTCTGCAACCCTCTCATGGCTCCCTAGAGAAAGGAAGGTGCCTTTAATGCTACCCATGCCCTGCAAATCAAGAATCCATTGCACAATATTCTTTGAGCTTTCTACAAAACACTTTTTATCATCTCAAATATTCATGGGTGCTTTTGCAATGGATTTCATGGGATTTCACACTAAATCTTTCATGCCATCAATGCTCAACCACACTGAAATCGTCAAGAATGTCCCTTGTCTTTAGACCAAATTTGATTTTCCAGGAATTTTTACTCACAAATTCTCTTCAGGCAGTTAAGGTTAGGGATTTACAAAATATTTTTTTATTATGCTTCAATATAAAGAAACTTATTTACTCTTTACAATGGCTCTTCTTCTTCTATTTCTCTAGCAGACTTATGTGGTTTTTTATATTTTTTTTAACAAGAAACAAGGCTTCAAGCCTCTAATTAATACAAATATGTCTATTTCACCTCTATTTAACTCTATTTATCTTGTGCACATGCCTTGCCTTCATTTATGAGTGTATGTTCTCTCTTATTTGGGCTTGTATGCTAGATGTTAATATCTATTTGTAGAGTTAGCTATGGAATGTTTCTCCCCTCCTAACATCTATGAAACTCTAACCTTCACGTAAGCTGATAAGGGTTAGTAGAACTAAAGACTGTGTGAGTTTCTTTATTTTTTATTTCTTCTTTGTGTTGTAAAAATAATAAGAACCACTCTAAATATCTAGTGTATTACCTATTTTAGGATTTAGATTTTAGTTTTATGTTAAGTTTCTCTCCTTTTCCTTGTGAAGTAGTAGAATAGATTAATTTAAGTGAGGCATCAAGGGAACAAAACCTATTCAAAGATTCTCTTGATCTAAAAGAAAACCACAAGCCTCAAGATGTTTGCATTCTTTTCAACTGGGGAGAGAGAGTCAAAATATCACTCTCTATAGGGTGGATTAAACATTGACAACAAGAACACAACAAATATTACATAATTACTAAAAAAATCACATTGGTTCCACAAATTAATGATTGAGATTAAGTAGTAGACATGCCAAGTTGAATTTTATTAACACAACATGGTGGTAGTGGGACCCATGAAAATTTTCTCTCCCAATTCAAATGGGAAAACTTATTTTTTCTATTAATTTTATGGATATTAAGCTTAGCATTGTGTGGGAAAAATACTAACACTTATACTGTAATTGAATTAGTTTTTAATAGTTTGCACATTTATTACTTTAAACCTTTTGTTGTGAACCTTTTGCATATACATCAAACATGTCTATTTAGGGAGGTGACAATAGGCAGTTGATGAGGGTCACACCGCTCGAAAACCTACAAAAATCACAAAAACAAATACCAACATAAAAGATGCGAGACAAAAAAATGACTCACTTTCAATTATTTTTAGAAAATGAAATTATAAATTCAAAGATTACATGCTACAGCCTCATGGGCTTGATTCATTACAACAAAATCAACTCTGAAAAGAAAATATACTATTTGGAGGCACAATCTGCACTATCGGGGCCACCTTCTACAACTGCCACTTAACCCTTTTTATTTTCCCTAATAACTGCCCTAGAATGTTCTAGAAAGTTCAAATTTCCCCTTTTGTCTTGGCACCAAAATTCCCACTATTTTTCAGCTTTGCTCCTTGGGTAAATTTTCATTTCCATACAAGCACGTTTAGGTTGACTTACTAAAAATAGTAAGTACCCATTTTTCACTATTTTTTACACCTGACTATCTTACACCCCTTAAGTGTCATCATGGGACTCAAAAAAATTGAAGAAAATAAAGAAAACACTTTTTTTGGGTGATGCAAGATTGTCCTACACTGTTGGATGCTCTTGCATCAGCAGTAAAGATAATTTCATCTATATACAATGAAATCTACCAACATGCATTATTCTTGCTCATGATTTTTCCTTCTATTTGCACAAAATAGTTGAGCTTAACTATTTGTTTCAATTGAATAGAGTACTCACTTGACAAGAAGTTTGCATGTATTATTGTAACTCTTTTAATAGGACTAGTGCAAAAATTTGAGTCACAAACAAATGAGAAATAATTCAACCACATTAGGAAGTGTAAAATTTTGATTACTTAACTTCTCATTGTACAAAACCAACTTGACCATTCATTTCATCCAAACAAAATAGTCACTTGGTAAATATTTTGTATATTTTATTGTAACTCTCTTTTAAGGTATTATAATAATATATTATTTTTATCTCCACTTGCTTCGAATCAAAAGTTTAGACAATATTCTTTGTTAAATGAACATTTTTTTTGGGTTCATTAATGAAAACATTTTCTTAAAGAAGAAATCAATTCACAAATTTATTTTTGTTCTTTCAAATTTGTAAAATATGGATAGAAAATCCTATGATCTTTACCATTATATATTAATTAATGATACTTATGATACATATTTTTTCTCTTTTCAAATGGTAAGATCAATTTTTTTTGTTAATCTTAAGTAGCACAAGAAACTATTGTACACGTCTATTAGGAGTGCAACATAGTGGAAACTAACTCTCTCCATTGAAACAACACTCTTTGGGTCTATTCTTATCCTTTATTTTGATACAATGTGTCATAGCAACTTTCCTTCTATAACCCAAAATACATATTTCTTAGGGTTAAGAGGTATACCATATTCAATATCCCTAGAAAATATATGTTCAAGATGCATGCAATGATCTTCTGGATTTTTGGAAAAGTAATCATCTTGATAGACTACCATTATTATATCAATAGGATCTGAGAATGCAACCTCCATTGATCTATAAAATGTTGCCCCATCATTATTCAAGCTAAAAAGAATCCTGACATATAGATATATTCTCCATGGTGTGGTAAATGTAGTCTTGTACTGTTTTTATTCTTTCACTTTTACCTGGATGTATCCTAATAATCCATCCATCATAGACAACAACTCACAACTAGTCACTTTCCACAACATTGCTTCTAATCACTTAATGAAGACACATTTAGATTTATGAAAAATACACATAGTTTAATGTCTATATTCTTCTTTCTCATTGGCACTAAGTTAGAAACCCAATTAGAACTTTTGATGGGCTTGACGATTCCTCCATCCCTGAGTTTCATTAACTCTTTTTGCATCTTAGGTGCTAGTGTACGGTTGATTGATCTCTACTTTTTCTTGAAGGGTTTAGCATTAGAATTTAGATGTACTTCATATTGGAATAAGTCCTCTTTGTATGCCTTCAGATCATCATAAGACCAAACAAACACATGCTTGTATTTCCTAAGTAAGGAGATGAGCATAGTTCTATTTTTTGGGTTCAGTCTTTTCCCAATATGTACATTTTTGGGTGAAAATTTTGTTCCCATCTTTATTTCTTCTAGGTATTGGTTATGTATTGGGGTTGGATTTGCATTAAACTTATCAACATTGTCAAAGAACCTTTCCAAAGCTACTAGCCCTTTTGCGATTTTATTTGTTTTTGATTGAATAATCTCATTCCCAAAAATAATTTTCCTTCCATCAAAAATTTCAACAAAACCCTGGAGATAAATTCACTCACTATGGTATTCATCTACACATTGTAAAAATTTCAATAAATCCTGATCATCATTGAATACCTACTAGTTGCAATTATTATCTAGAACATAAGGTATTATTTTCACTTCAACATTAGATATTCCAACAAAATTTATATCAGGTCTAAGGGAAATTTTGGCAAGGAGATCTTCCATTGTATTCTTAGACCGTTCCATCCAATCTTTAGAAAAAGCATCAAACATTTCAATGGAATCCTAGGGAGAAACCTTATATTACTTTAGTATTTTATATTTAGAAACATATTTGGCTCTAACTTGGGACACTACTAACTCATATTCCCTTATGACCCTAAGCTTCTTGATGTAATGTTTGATAGCCATATTCATTCCTAACAATATGCCTCATACTCTGCAACATTATTAGTGCATTCAAGTTTTAGAGAGAATGAGTACTTATAAGATTCACCTTTTGGTGATATAATTATCATCCCAACACTTGATCCTTCCTTTAAACATGCTACATCAATGTACATGGACCATAAATCATCTTTTTGAAAATGGTCTTTTATTTCTTGAGCTATTAGTGCAACTCTATCTTTCCTAGATTAAGAATCTTCAACTCTGAAGTTGTCCATATCAATATTATTAAAGATTGCTTCTTCATCTATCTATAGATCTTCAACAAGAGTAGGAGATATTTTTTCTTTATTTAGTTTCACATTATTTCCATTGATAGGGATCATGGCATATGATAAATCCAATTGCATGCTTCTATCAACTGTTACAAATCACTTTATTGATAGTAACATCCCATATTGAGGTGGTATGTCAACTACTATGACATTAATCATGAATTCTTTCTTAGGGAAAGAAAAATGTCTAAATTGCACATCCTTCATGATTCCCATAACTAGAAATTCCTTGTAATCCATAACAAAGCATTTACCATATGCTTTACTAACATGAAATCCTAGTAATTTCATGATTGTAAAAGGTGTGACATTAGTGGAAGCTTTGAAATCTATCATGCACTTTTTGATCAATTTATCATTTATCTATAAAGTAACATAGAAAGGATCTACTTGAGTAGGGCACTTTGTCAAAGTTGTGCCTAGATATACCTCAGTACTTCATTTTTGAATTCAGGTAGGGTGGTGACCCTCTTGTTCTTAGAAGCTATAGTTGAACCATTGATAAGGGCAACTACCTTCTCTTTGTGTTCCTCTATTCTCATCATTTCTAGAAAATGAACAAACACTGTGATTTGTGACAGAACTTGAGCCATGTCCACAAAGATGTATTTAGAAATTCCATAATTATGATCAGTTAGCATGACTTGAATACTAACCTTTTCATCTTTTTCTTTGTACCTCAATTCCTTGAGTACACTAGACAATTGCTTTTTATTTATTTTCCTTCATCTTCTCATATTTATCCTTCAAAATAGGAGACACAATTTTATTTACATGTCTTTCAATACCTTTTCTTTTGTTTTATGTGTTCCTAACTTTCATCTCAATATTTTCTTTCTGCTTGATGGGAAATTGGTCCTTCACCTCATTTTTGTTCTCCTTTTTGAAGATGCTTCCCGCTCTACCTTGGTCATTATTAATTTCTCTATTTCTCATCTTTCAATTACTCTTAACTTGAGCAATGAAAACAACAATCAATTCTCTAATTTCTTCATTTGAAAGTCTTCTCAATCTAATATCATATTTACATGTTTCAACATTATGCAAACCATCATGTTCTTATTTTTCATTATAAAAAATTGTTGATGATATTCATGATTCTAGTATCTTTTTTCATGAACATATCTTTCAGTATATAGTTCATTAGGAGAATATTCTTCACTTGTTGAGCAGAGTTCGATTAACATCATATTAACAGCATTATTTTCATCATGATGATTTTTACAATCATCATAAGGATTAGGATGATCTTCGAAAGATTGTGCAACCTTGCACTATTGAGGAGAGTGAGGTAATTGGCAAGCCATGCACCGCAGGTTATGTTGATGGGTGTTTTTGCACTTCTCAACACAGAAAGAACATAAATGTTCTATCTCTTTTGAAAGCTAATCATCCTCAACTAAGTTCCAGAAAATACCGCAAGGTCTCTCAGATGTCAAGTCATGACAGTTCATAAATAACTTAGTTGTTGATGTGTGATTTGTTGGTAATCACAAGGGGTCTTTATGGTTCACAAAGCATAGAATTTTCAGTTCTGTGATGAAGTTTCAAAATTTTGGAAATAGTGGACTATAGCAAAAAAAATTAGAACAGTTTGAAACTCATTCTATTCATTAGATTTAATATTATAGTGATGTTGGAAACTTAACTTTAACTCATATTTTAAAGAAAGAAAAAAAGATTTAAGGGTTTAGAAGTTATCCTAATTCTGAAATTATGAACAACAATAACAACAATGGCTAGTATTGTTGTAGAAAGGCTCCTAAAAAAACCAAGTTTTGCTTAACCAAGAGTAATCTACAGTATCACAAAACTAGTGCCATCTTCTAAGGTTAACTTCAGATTTTCAAACTGTAACATTCACCCATTAAGCATGAACATACAATTGAACTTAAGTGCAACAAATAAACAAGCTCAGAACAGCTTTACACAATGATCTATCATTAATAAATCACAAAAAGAATGAGCTAGAAGTGCATCAAATACTATAACACACAGTCACCATTAAAGTTGTCCACTAACTAACAAGCTGAAAATGAAACTTAAATAGTAAATAAATTGAATTGAAATAACATATGGAGGTTGAATCATGCACACATAATGAGAAAACTCAAAGAAACACTAAACTTCAATGTCTTGTTTTATATATTGTTGTAGAATGTCTTTTATGACAACTCATCTCTCCCTTTTAAAATGAGAGGATGCCCCTATTTATAGTTTTCCAAAACCCAAATGAATGGCCAAGATTGATTCACAATGAGTGGCCCAGATTTAATTCAACTTAGGGTTTACATCAAGTCCAAGATAAGTACACTGATTTATAATATAGAATTGGCTAGTGTTTGTATCTTCCCTAGTTTGTCTTTTAGCCAATTTTATCTTGTAGCTAATTTTGTCTTTTAGCTACTTTAAGTATTTTTCCTCTATTATGACATTTCTAGCCTCTTTTTGCACTAAAGCATAGTGGGAAAATTTCCCTATAATAGCCAAGAGTTTAGCCTACTCTAGGAAGTTAGACTTGATGTTGTAATCAATCATCCTGAATTCTTCCATTAGCTCATCGTACAGGCATGCATGTAGATCACCTTTCTAAATGATTTGCTCCGAGCAGGTGAAGGCTTGTGCAACAAAGTCCATGAAGCTCCCAAAAAAAGTATCCTTGTTTCCTTGCTCCATTTTCCTCTAGAATTCATGTGTTATTGAATCACGGTCCAATTCTTGGGCTGACATTTTAGCTCCTACTAATAATTCCAGGGACTTATCACATTCGGCTAGACTTTCAAGGATCCAAGTGAAAATGGGATCCATCTTAATCATTGACATTTCCAACACCCCTTTTTAAACTCAAAATTGAATAACCAAGTCTGAAGCAACCAGTGATCTTTTGGAAGAGCCAATTCCTACTCCCAGACATCTATTGATAGCTTTAGAATGCATTTCAACTTGGGGCATGTAATATTGTAAAGATAAGGAAAATATTTACATGTCTCCACTACTTTCTCGATCTCATTTTTCAAATGCAGGAAATGGTTGTGCATTTTCACCCCATAATGAATAGCCTTTCCCCCTAGGTCAATCACTTTCTTTAGCCAATCCGAGGTGGAATCGGTCCAAGTTCTCATTCTTTCCATTTTATTAATTTTTTTCTTTGATAATAGGGTAGGAAAGGGCGATTCCACTGGAGCTTCTTCTCTGAAAGTAGACCATTGCAAAATAAATGAAGTTAACTTTTCCACCTGTTCCTTTAGCTTTGCCTTGGTGGTTTGGTCCTTATCCATTTGTTGTAGGATGGTAGTAATTGAGCCTTGGAATTCATCAATTTTATACACTCAAGAAGCGGGCCCTAGGTTGATGGTTGTCACTTGATAATCTCTAGCCTAGATGGTATTTGCATTCTTATATGTGACCGGAGTTACCACCTGCAAGATATGAGAGCCCGACGCTTCTGTAGTAATCTGGGACTTAATCTTGGGCTTCTTCTTCTCTCACATCTTAATTTTTTCTTGAGTCAATATGGCTTGCAAGTGAGCCTTAGGATCTGGAAGCACTAGGGATTTTCTCTTCAATTGTTGCTCTAGCCATGAGAGGATCTCTATTTGTTGATCAAGGGATGAAGTGTTCAATTCATTATTTGTATCCTCTTGATATTTTTGAGTCTATTCCCTTTCATGCCTGGGAGCATCTTCAACATTCTTTTCTTCATCATGCTACCCTTCTTGCATTATTTTTTTCCCTTTGTCCAACTCAGGCTATGTTCCTTGGGTAGATTCCACAATTCTCTACTTGACATCTTCTTCTCATACTGACTCATCTTTCTTTCCAACATCACTTTTCTTCTCTTTATCTTTCTCTTCTTCCAAAGGCACTTCATCTTGTTGACCCTTCTTTTGGCCAACTTCTGGAAGTTCTACATTTTCTTCCTGCATGATATTAATATTTGGGTCATTTCTTTCTTCCTTGGAGTAGTGCTCCTTTGGACTTGCCCCTTTGTCATCATATTATTTATGTTGTTAATCTTTGGGTTCCTGGTTAGAGGTCTCCACATCATAATGTGTGTCAAACCTACACATATCTCCGTCCTTAGGAATTTTCTACCCCTCTTCACTTGAAGCCACTTCATCTAAATCAAAAATCCTCAAACCATCCTTAACATGTTCATGATAATCATCACGGTCTGATTCTTCAAGCTCCTCAACTATATCAGTTGTTTCCTTAAGTTTCTCCTCACTTCTTCTCTCCATTTCCTTGCATATTTGCATTGTAGCTTCCATTTTGGGTGGCTCGGTAGGAGGTAGAGGGATAGGTAATGAAGTAGAAAGCTGAGCCATAAAGAATTTTTCTTTAGGGGTTAGAATAGTCTGGAGTATATTTTGTAAATAGGCAGCAAAGGTCTTAGATAACAAAATAAGTGCCATAGGAATAGTAGGCATAAAAGGCATTAGGGCGGAGAAAGTTAGCAATGGAGGCAAGAACATGGAAGATGATAGGGGATATGTGGTTGAGGAGGAGGAATCAATCATGACCATGGGTGCAGTCGAAGATGTGGAGGTGAGGTGGATGGAGATGTCCACATTGGGTGGGGATAATATATGCAATGATAGAGGAGTGGAAGGAGATGGCATAGTGGTGGTAGTTGGAAGCGGGTAAGTGGTATGTGGAGGTGTTGTTGGTATGGTTCCTCCTCAGGGGGTGAGGAATCTTCCTCCTGGATGGTACGAATGTCACAAACAAAGGTTCCCATACTTTTAGATTTCTTAGGGGGCCTCTACCCCTCAACTGACTTTCTAGTGTACACCTTTTGTTTGGGTTGTCGCTTTGACACCTCCTTTCTTTTCTTCAATTGAGTGATAGGTGGAGACTGAGGAGCCTCACCTGAAGAACCCAGATTGGCGCCACTATCAATCTCACTTTCAATATCATCATCTAGTTCTCCATATGTTAACTCAATGCCTTATTGCTGCAATTGAGCCACTTGACTATCCAACCATTTATTCCTTCTTTGCTCTATGGGGTAGCTGACTATGTCTAAGTCTATGACCTCTAGCTTAGTCCAGTCAATCACTGGTAATAGCACTTTACCAAGAGCATTGTATTCTTCATCCAAAGTTTCTTCATCAGAACCAGAAATAGATCAACAAATTTGAAAAAATTTGTTGTCATTCTCAAGTAATTCCTTCTTCAAAACCCATGGTTGTCATCACAATTTTCCCAAAAGTCTTCAATATGGGGTTTGTAGGCATATTGTCTTCCAACCTACTTCAATTTTGCTAGAGGGTCTAGGCCTCCTCACTCTATATGCAATTACAAGTTGCATTTTGCAAGTTCCTTTTTTGAATATTCTGCGCAAGGGGTAGCAGGGCATGAATACACCCCTTGACCACAAACTATGGGGTATGGAACCCCATCATGGTGCTTGTCTTGCAACAATGAAGAGGAAATCTACAACTATCTAGTAAGATCTAGCAGGATTATCCTGTCACTGGGGTACCTTGAAAAATGGTATGGAAACCCTGAGAATCCTTCAACACTTAGGTAGGTAAACTTGGGGAACTGAATGAACCAGTACCCTAAATTATTGATCAATGCCTTTGTGTTGTGGGACATCCTTTTGCCATAATATTTTGACAACATTCAAACAACTTGCATGATGAAAGCATAATTTACCCACCTGTAGTCTTTCTTGTAATTTCTATATTGCAACTGTGGGTAACAATCATATATGGGGTTTTTCCCTTTCTTCGTTCCGAGTTGACCAACAAAATTCAGACCCTTGTATGCAAAATATACCGCTAGAAGATATACAATATAAGAAGTCATACATAACTCCTTAGTCTTCTTTATCGCAACAAACTGATTATGGAGGTTGTCACTTATTATCTTGGCCTAGTGGAAATTAGTTTCACCCTGGAGGATTTCTAATTCCATGAAGTACCACATCCATTCCTCAAAGATTGAGGAAGTAGGGAGTCCCATCACTCTGCTCAAGAACATCACAAGGGATTGTTGACCTCCTCCAGGAAGTCGCTAGGATATAGCTTTTGAGGCACTTTATTAGCACTGCCCCTCTTCTCGATCAACCATGTCTAGTTTATGGTTCTTTTACAGCTGATGACATCAACTTTCCACACATTTAGAGCATATTATTTCTTAGTCTCTTCCATCTTGTCAAATAGAGGGATCCCAAATGTCTTCTCGATTGACATAGGAGTCAAGTCGGTCAGTACCCTCCCACTTATAGTGAATATTCTCCTAGTTTGTGGGTGATAACATTCTCTGCATCCAAATATCAGCTCTAAGCCAACCAAAGCCAGAGGGAAGCCTGCTACCTTTGCAATTCTACTCTTCAATTTCCATGCCTCCTTAGTTTTTGGGTTGACCAAGATCCTTTGTCTGAATTCATCTATGTTAATATGACCTAAATCTGTATTTGTCACTTTATCCCATTGTGAGACGATCTTCGAGGTGCACATGACCCCGTGAAACTCATACTTCATTTTAGCATTTTCCTTTTCTCCTCTCGTAGCTTTTGTTCTCTTCTTGGCCTTGTTAGTCTTCTCAGCTGGTTCCATAAATCTTGCACAAAGAACATGTAGTAAATGCCTCGATAAATCAAGAAAGAGCGAAATTCTAATTAGATCATGATAAAATGTCATTAGGTGCATCCATTTTCCTCAGAGGAGCCATTACATTCATTAAATTCCATCATTTTATGATTGTTTTCAATCTTTACAACTTTGTGGTGCAGACAATGCGGGTTTCTGTCTCGCGGATGCTGCCAATGTTAATGCTGTTAGAAAAAGCTTAGAGTGCATGACAACCCACAAATGGAATTTCATGGGGATATTTCTGAAATCGAAAACCTCTAAGTTATTTTGATTAGGTCGCATGCAAAATGTAGGTTAAAGTGTGTGAGATCAGTTTACTTGGTCAAATTTGTCTCCTAGGCTTCTACGAAAAACCACAATGCGGAAGCTACCATTCAAAAAGTAGTCTACATTTTACCATTGACAAAGGCTTTGGAACAACAACGTTCTACAAACATCTTCCTGCACCTTAATCTCTACAATGGTTTTATGCTTGGAAAAAAATCATCTAGGTCATCGTGGAATGCGGAAAATAGGACGGGAAGTCATGTTAAGTCATTGCGCTTGATATTTTAGTCATTTGGTAAAGTGTGGGAACTTGGCATGTGGGTGTCGCTCATGCAAATGTCATCGAATGTTAAGAAGTTGAGTTACGACATCTAGCTCATGGAGATCCACAAGCGGCCTCCCACACGGGAAAACTCACAAAGGCTTAAGGCTTCAATGTTCTATGCCCAACTTATTAAACAGTTCTTTTAGCATGTGGGGAAATGAAGTTAGAGTTGAATTTATGTTTTAGGCAACCACTTGGGCGATGTGAGAAAGGACGATGCAAAATAAGCGGGTTTTGATGCCATCAGGATTGGTGTCATTAGGAAATGGCTCCGGATGAGTGGCATCCTGTAAAGGGAAGTCTGCATGAGGAGAACCGCATCGAGTCCTCGACTTAAAAATTCTTTACTTAGGATCCAAAGGGTTAGTGCAATGTTGTAGGTGCTTACGTCATGGAGGTTGGGATTGAGTGTATGCGGAAAATGCAAGGGTGGAAGTTGCTAGGTGGATTGTCATCTATGATCTATTGTTAATAACATCCGAGGTTGAACGAATTTCCACCTATGACGTCCTGCAAGGAACAACCCAGAGAGGCTTGAGGACTTAGTGGTTTCGAGGTTTTGGTTTCACTTGGTGTTTTCGGAAATGGTTGGTGCAGAAGCTACCAATTGGAAACCTATTTGAGTACTACCATAGTGGAACGACTTGAGTTCCATGACTCCCCATCAATGGTGTCCCGCAAAGAGAGCTCTGTATGGGTTTGAAGACTTATCCATTTTGATTGTTTCAACTGATATGCTCATGATAAATGTAAGGGCGGGAGCTGCTAGTCGGGAGGCTGTTAGGGTTTCACCATTTGAAAGACAACTTGGCCTTCACGTTGTCCCACCATCAGAAATCTGCACGGAGGAACCTATGAGAGATTTGGATTTTAAGCACACTAGAAATTTCAACAATTTGATAAGACAGTGAGTTCGCTCGTGGGAACAAGAGATGCAGAGGTCGTTAACATCTATGCCGCTTTGAACAGTGTTTCTCAGACTGCCTCACACGAATGAAAACCCATGAGGAAATTCACACCTAGAGACCTTTGAGTTTGGGATTCGCTACTTTTTAGTAAACTAAAGCATCAAAATCTAAGTGCAAGGGCGAATGCAAGCATAGTGTTGGGGAATTCAATTTAGTGACCATATCGTGTGTTCAACTATCTAAATAGTACTTAAATATTTTGTTTCAAAACCCTAGGTGTTTGGAAAATTAAAAACACAAAAATGAGAAAGGGGAAGAGAACCTTACCCATTGTCGTTTGAATGGAAGAGGAGGGCGTCGCTTCAGTTGTCAAGTTCAATTGTGTAAATAGCAGTACAAGGAGCTCCTAAAATTTGAATACACAATGGAATGAAAATGATAGGCTGACCCTCTATTTATAAACCTTGTTTCCATAAATGCTAGCAATTAGGGTAGAGTTTTGAAAAACGCACAGGAGTAAAGAATGCAGAAACACAAGGAGCAAAAGCTGCAGGTGTGAAGTCTTTGCGAAAAAATGAGAGGCAGATGCTATAGGGAACAACATTGTGGAGACAACATCCCACAGACAGTAAAAAGGGGAGAAACTTCCACATAGTGGAAACCTACACAAAAGCGATTTAACATTTTGAAGGCATCTTAGTAAATTATGTCCAAAACAAGGCACAAAAGTGAAGCAAGAACAAACCAACCTGACAAAGGGAAAAATGAGAAGAGGGGGTCCTTAGTCCAAGCGGGGTGTGTGTGTAGAAGGCACAACAAATGACAATTTTTTTGGGGAATGCTCCTGAGCGTTCCAAGGGTAAGGATTCATCTGGAACCTAGAATCTCTGGTTTCACAGACTAAAAGCTAGACATCATTAGGTGAACTCAAAGCTTAAAGGAGAATGAAATCCTTAGCTGAATCAAGCCACAAGCATCTTAGAAATGTGTGTGCATGGTGAGTTAATTCCCCTCCCTCAGAAACTATAGAGGCAAGTGATCAATCAACCAACACAAGCTATGTAGGTCATCTAACTCCAAAAGTAACTTGGACATTGACCTGCTGCCAATCAAGCGTCCATAGCTTCGGCAAGGTTGTTATTGCAATCCCCACAAACATTGCTTTATTGTTAGTTGGTCATCCATAGCCCTAATAGAGATGTTCTCACACCCACACAGTTGCCTCTTTATAAATTTTCTTTCATTCCTTTTTCTTTTCTTTCTTTTATGCTTTTTCCTTTGTACTTTCTTGCTTAACTGAATAAGCCATGAAGCTTATAGTGGGGTATTGAGATTGCAATGGTTAATGAAGCAAATTTAATATTTTTCACTTATCAAGGCTTCATGATGACTATCATATAGCCCATTGTGAGTATTAAAGATGTGTGTTGCATGAAAATTGAGATAAATGTGAAAGGATTTAGAAAAGGGTTTCCTTCTATGTCAAGCAAGAATTTAGTTGAGGAAACCTAATTCACAAAAGCAAACAAAAAATCCATGATAACCGATGAATCCTTATCTATGGAACAAATGGGAAGGTGCAACAAAGTGGACCCTTTGACTAGGCCAAGCACAACCACCACATCAATACCAAACAACACCCCCAACAAGCGCAAAAACAAAACACAAAGAAGAAAACCTACCCTAAATATGTACAAAAGTGAGCTAGAATAGCTTAGGAAAGGAAATAATGCTTCAGGTATTACCCATTAACTATTAACAGGACATCTTCTCTAGTGAGGGTTTTTAGAAAAAAGGCATTATCTCCTAAGATCTCAAAAATCTGAAAGGGGCCAAGCCAAAGCTTGTCAAATTTATCATGTCCCTCTTTCTTCTCATGGGACTTGTCCCAATATAACACTAGATCAACAATTCTAAAGGCCTTGAACTTGGCTCTACGATTGAACCATCTTTTGACTATGCCCTAATGTTTGGCAATTTTTTTTACAACTTCATCTCATTATTCTTCTAAGTGGATCAGTTCAGCCAGATGGGCTTCAAGACGTTCCCCTTCCTCATAATAGGTGTTAATGAATTGTAGCATGGGTATTTTAAGGTGGATAGGGAAAATGGGTTCCAGACCATAAATGAGGTGTATTGGAGAATTTCCTAAGGTTGCTTTATGTCGGGTATGATCTACCCATAGAGAAAACTATAACTGGGTGTGCCAATCCTTTGGGGTCTTATCTAGCAGCTTATGGATTACTGTTAGCAAATTCTTATTGGTGGACTCAGCTAACCCGTTACCTTGGGAATAGTAATTTGATGAGAATTTCAACATAATTCCATAATCAAAAGCACAACCCCTAAATTTGAAGGAGGCGAAGGTCAAACCATTATCACATACAATAGAAAAAGGACATCCAAAATGATTGATAATATAGCTTTCAAGAAAATTAATTACTACCTCCATTATACATTACCTACAAGAAATAGCCTCTGTCCATCTAGTACAATAATCAATTATGGTTAGAATGTACCTATCTCTTAGAAGATGGTGGGTTGACCAAACCAATGAAGTCTAGTCCCCACTAGGTGAATGGACTTACCTTAGCAACCAATTGTAACATAACAACAACATACCTGTCTCGGGTGGTAGTAGTCTAGTAAACATGATAGGACCAAATGTGGTTGTGAGCATCTTTGAACAGTGTTGGCCAATAGTACCTGGCTCATTGAATTTGGTGGGATGTTGAAGGACCTGATCCATGTCCCATTCCAAATTTATCATGAAATTCCCTAAGCATTTCAACCAGTTCAATTTTCTTGAGGCATTAGAGGTATATCCCCTCATTCCTTTTGTACAATAGGGCACCTTTAAACACATAACTACTACTCTTTAGTCGTAGAGCTCATTTTTGGACTCCTTGCAAGTGTGGTGGGCACTTATGGTTTAGCAAATAGTGCACAATGTCATTATACTAGTAATCTGGAGAGACATACTCCAAGTTGTATTGTTGGGAAGTGAGTTTTGGATCAGTTTCTTTCATCGTGTGTGTAAGAGCCTGACCCCAAACTAGCTTCATCGATTGTATCTCCATATTGTACTCCTGTAGTGATGTAACTCACTTTTCTCACCTTTCTCCCAACTCATTTTGCATCAGCAATATCTTAACATCTAGGTCTGGGACAATAGAAAATACCTTATTCCTTGGGATGTAGTGCCTGAATTTCTTGACACCACGAACTAGAGAATAAGCCTGCTTTTCAACATTGGGATAGTGCAATTCAACATCTTTCAACAGGGCACTTATGAAAGCAATAGGATGTTCACTTCCTTTTTCGTATTCCTATGTCAGCATGCTAGCACACAAGTGATCTAAGGCGAATGAGTATATATAAAATGGCTTCGAATAATTGGGGCTCACTAAGATGGGAGCGTCTGTGATGACCTTTATTTCTGCAAAAGCCTATTTTGCTTCTAGTGTCCATTCAACCTTAGCATCCTGCTTAACCATGGTATTCAATGGTTTCACGATTTCCGCAAATATTGTGATAAACTTCCTTACAAAGTTAATCTTCCCAAAGAAGGACTTCATTTCTTTCTTGCTTCCAGGGTGCTAAATCTTTAAGATAGCTTGAATGCATTCTAGGTCAATTGATAAACCATTCTATGAGATTACGTTCCCCAATAATTTTCCCTCAGTTACTATGAAGATACACTTCTTTGGATTTAATGAGATGCCAAACTCCCTGCACTTCTAGAACACT
This sequence comes from Sequoia sempervirens, assembly GCA_007258455.2. Classification (NCBI taxonomy): domain Eukaryota; kingdom Viridiplantae; phylum Streptophyta; class Pinopsida; order Cupressales; family Cupressaceae; genus Sequoia; species Sequoia sempervirens. The sequence continues at coordinate 110,558,679 of VDFB02105785.1, forward strand.
TTGCATAAATCAGAGATATGATCTTCTCTCTTCTTTGAAAACACTGTGAGGTCATCCATGTAGATGATGATGCATTTACCAATCAGACCCTTGAAGGCAATATCCATGGCACATTGGGATGTCTCCCCTATATTGATTAAGCTGAAAGGAATCCTTCTATATGCAAAGCTACCCCATTTTGTAGTGAAGGTAGTCTTGTGTCTATCTTCATACTACACCATCACTTGGTTGTAGCCTAAGTAACCATTGAGGAAGGACATTGTCTGCGGGCCATTGCCAATTTGCAAGACCTCATCTAGAGAAGGCACCAAATAGTTATCCTTTTTCGAGGCTCGATTTAAATTCTTGAAATCCATGCATAACCTAATTTCTTCATTCTTCTTTCAGACTGGAACCAAATTTTCCACCCAAGTGGAATGTTGGACATGGAAGATAATACATGAGGACAACAACTTCACTTTTTTGAAAATAATAGGTTCTAGCAATGCATTGATTGGTCGTTGGTGCTGCTTGAATGACTTTGTATCCGGCTTGAGGGGAATTGTGTGAGTAATGATTGAGGTATCATATGTCTTGAGGTCCTCATATCCCCAAGCTATAGCATCATGGTATGTATGGAGTGCATTAATTATTCCTTTCCTTTCCTTCAGAGTGTAGACCTTGCCAATAAAAAACATTCTTTGCATTTCCTTTGATACCCAGATTATGTGCATCACATTGGCTGTGTACGGAGTCCCTTTCAACTTGTTCATCTTGATCCCTCATATGGTCAATGTAAAATATTCTCTCTAACTGGACCATGCCTTTGGGTATTGTTTTGGCTTTTAAGTTAATGACCCCTTCTATGTCAAGTTTAGCCTCCTCGGGTTCTACTTCATCTAGGATCTGAGAGACAAATACATCTGAGTTGGTGACAAAGTGTAAGATATGCTTATCATCCTCAAATACTTGGAAGTTGGTCACGTTATTTGGCACTAACAAGGTAGGGGTGAGTTCTACTATGAATTTCTATAGGCTAGTTAAGGATAAGGGTTGCAAGGTGCTAGCTACTTGTGCTAATGCATCAGTAGTTTGGTTTTTACCTCAGGGAATTAACTAGATATTAAATGCATCAAACTCCTCTATCAGATCCCATACTCTATGCCTATAGTTAGCTAGCCTTCAGTCATGGCATGCACACATTTTTTTGACCTACTTGACAACTAGCTTTGAATCCCCAAATACTTGTGCATCTTAACATGTTTTCGCAATGCCAGTAGCAACCCATGTACTAATGCTTCATATTCTGCTACATTATTGGTACAATAAAATTGCAATCTATGTGCAGCAAAGAAGGTCTTACTAGAAGGACTAATTAGCTTGAAGCTCACTCCCACTCCTTGCTTGGATTTGGATCAGTCAAAGTGTAGCGTCTAGAACCTGGAAGGGAATCCTCCTTTGGAGCTAATAGAGTACACCTCATTTTTTGGCAACACATCTAGTCTTACATCCTCAAGATATTTGCATTCAAACTAGTTTTGATCTTGCTTCTCCTCTAAAGCTTCTATTGAAGTGATTCGCCTCTTAATGTGATCTACCGTTGTTTGGCAAAGACAACACTTGAAATCGGAATGAGACATGTCGTGTATTCTACACTAGTTAGCAATAGCTCCTTGAAATCCATCCTGGCTCCTAGATCACGTTGATATTGTACACATTTTATCATGAATTCCTAGAAGCCATCAAATAACCTAAGGTTTCCATCTTCTTGAAAATATTCATTATCGAATTCAATCAATGCTTTGGTGCTATTAAGAACAGTAATCAAGTTGGGAGAGGTGTGATACAACATGAGAAATTCTACCTCCTCTTCTTCACCTTCATATGTCACTCAAAGATAATTCCCTAATTCTATTTTTGCAAACAACACTTCATTTGTCTTGTTGTACTTCATTATCATGAATCTCATCCTTGGCTCATGTTCAATCTAGATCTGATTGGGTAGTCCCTTCCAAGGAAACCACATATGTGCATGAACAGTTGAGGTGTACCAATTAAGAGATCGAGTGAAATCTCTTCCTAATATCATCCCATATGCATTTGGAATGTCTGCTACTTAGATATTAATGACCTATTGTACCCTTGGATTTGATGCCACTTGCATTGGGATTCTATTCAATTCCCCTACTACATTAACCTTGGTCTTATCCAACTGAGTCATCTTCCTTTTAGATGGAGTAGGGGTTATGCCCAATGCCTTGCACACTACAAATGGGATGACATTCGTTGAAGCTTTGGAATCCAATAAGCAATTATGCAGGATTTTTGCCAAACACATAAATTGGCAGCAAGAATGGAGGAGTCTCCAATCTTCCTTGAAAGAGGCTTGTTGAAACATCAACTTGGGTGACTTGGGCTTTGTCTTTTTCTACACCTTTATCTTTGGTTGATGTCAGGCTATGCTCCTTGGCTGGTTGCTTGTTTGTGACCTTAGCTGATCGCTAATCTAGACCCTTTCCCATAATTTCTCTGATTATTGGCTCATTCGCAACTATGTCAAATGTGACCCATTTTCTTATTGTACCTTGCAAGGATTTTGATGATGCAGTCCCATTTAGTGATTAGAAGAAGGAATTCCTAATGGTGGGTACTCTTAACAATTCAAAAGTTGACAAGCTCACTTTCACTTTCTTTAGCTCCTCCACCACGTATTCTCCCAGTTGTTCAACATCTGTTTTAGCAAAATTTCTCTTGGAAAAATTAGTTTATGGTTCTTTGGTAGGCTTGGGCTACCTACTCCTATTGAAATATTGAGTGGGAACCTTGGGATAAGGTGATTTATTGCTTGTGTTTGGGTTAGGGGGTGTGTTGAAGTTGTTTGGTGGTATAGAAGTTGTAAATGGACCACCAGATTTTCTATTTCTCAAATTATAGGGAGTTGAACGTTGATGAAACATGTGTACCTCTTCCTCTCGTTGTTCATCCTCCTCCCTAAGACCATTATCAATTGAATTAAACATCTGAAATAGAGCTCCTTCATTGCATACCTCATTCATTTTGCTAACCTTTTCTACAGACTTATTCTCTAGTTCATTCTCGTCGCTTTGAGGGAAGGGCCCCTAATTAACAACCAATACTGAATATATGGCTCTGAGGGAACTATTTCTCAGCATCTTGAATTATCAAGAGCATTTTGCACCTCTACTTGAAAAATTGCAGTGGCATTCTAAAACTTTGGGCACTTCAGCTTTGAATGTCTGTTGGTCTGGGGAATCTTGTGTCATCCGAATAATGCTACCTCAACCAAGTACACCCCACTTGTCAACTTGTATGCATTGTTGGGTGGGTTGAGTAGCGTAGGTACCGCTCCATTGTTAAGCCTGGTATTCCACATTCAATTTTTCCTTTGGGGTTGCCTTCTTTCAAAACTTTTCCTCGAATTCTGACCTCATTCGTAATATTTCCTAGAGGCTAGGCCTGAATCACGGTTGTCTCGATGGTAGTTGGCTTGAATAATTCATTGAAAAGATTGCAACTGATTGTTTTGATTCTTGAAGTGAGTAACCTTGGTGGTTAGCTTCTTTACCTGCTCTGCCAGCTCATCGATTTGTTCCTTGTTCGAATTACTCTATGGCGACAAATAATTTTGAAGTAAAATAGGGTGTCCTATGGATAGATTATGTTGATTGGCTAAGACTTCAAAGTTCTGTAAGTATGAAGGTATGTTGGGCCGTGTTGAAAATGTCTATTGATTTAAAGTTTGTAGATACCTGGGTATGGGTGGAGCTTGATTCAATGGGGGTCCTAGATGTGGCACGATGGGAAGCTGGGGAACCTAGTTCATTAATAGTGTTTGATTGGCTATAGCATGACCAAGTCCATGAACTTTCCTAGGATTGGAATTAGGCCCCAATGAAGGTAATCAGCCTACCAAGTGTTGCCCCAAATTTGTGCATTCCTTAATAGCTTCTGCATATGCATCTACCAAACGTGCACGAGGTTGATGCATTCATTTGACCAAGGCTGAGATGAGATTATCTAAGACAACATAGTATACTGCTCTTGCTGACGCATCATCAACCATGTAGTGTGGATGCAATCTCATATATGCTCAATGAAATTTGTTGTTGAAGGAGTTGATTGGTTCATTAGCTTCCCTTTTAATGGACATAAATTTCTAGTATAGACATGTGGGGCTAACAGGAATTTTGAATTTATACAAGAATGTATCCTTCATGCGGTCCCACAAGGTGATAGATCCTGTAGGTAAATGAATATACTAGTAAAATGCTTCCTCCCCTAGTGAATATAGGAAGATTCTACAAGAAACATCCTCATGTTCAATCTATCTGTTCTTAAGGGTAGTTTGGAAGGTTTTGATGTGTTCTTCAGCTTTCCTTTGAAAATTATTCGTGTATAATTTAGAGTAGAATTTTTTTGGATTTTTCAACATATCATGGTAGTCATTGGAGGACAATGGTGAGGGATTGTTTCCCAAATAATCCATTCATGGAGGTGGGGGTGGTAATGGTTGATTTTCAAAAATTGTGGTTGGGATGTAATGGTTTGTATATGATTGATAAATGGAGAAGAAGCTAGTTGGAATGAAGAATATGATGGATATAGTGGAGATGGAGGTTGAGTGGGTGGTGTTGATGTTGAAGCTTCCCATTTCTTGGCTCTCCTAGCCTTGGTAGGGATCTTTAATTCTTGAAACTCTCCTTTATCTGGTGTAGATATGGTTACTTTGTAAAATCTTTATGGAGAGAATGACCTGATTTGATCCAGATTCATCTAAAGGCCCTCCTAGCACCAGTTCTATTGACGGGTGTTTTTGCACTTCTCAACATAGAAAACACATAAATGTTCTATCTCTCTTGAAAGGTAACCATCCACAACTAAGTTCCAGAAAATACCCCAAGGTCCCTTAGATGTTAGGTCATGACAATGCATAAATAACTCAGTTGTTGATGTGTAATTTTATAGTAATCACAAGAGGCCTTTATGGTTCACAAAGAATGGAATTTTCAAGTATGTGATGAAGTTTTAGGATTTTGGAAATAGTGGAATATAGTAGCAAATTTTAGAACAATAGTCTAAAACTCATTATGTTCATCAGATTTAACATTATAGTGATGCTAGCAACTTAAGTTTAACTCAATTTTTAAAGAAAGAAAAAAAGATTTGAGGATTTAGAAGTTATCCTAATTCTGAAATTATGAACAACAACAATGACTAGTATTACAGTAGAATGCTCCCAAAAAACCAAGTTTTGCTTAACCAAGATTAATCTATAGTATCACAAAACCAGTTCCATCTTCTTAGGTTAACTTCAGATTTTCAGATTGTAATATTCACCCATTAAGCATGAACAAACAATTGAAATTGAGTGCAACAAATAAATAAGCTCAAACTATCTTTATATAGTAATCTATCATCAATAAATCACAAAAAACATGAGTTGGAAGTGCATAAAATACTATAACACACAATCACCATTAAATTTTTCCACTAACTAAAAGGCTAAAAATGAAACTTAAACAACAAATAAGCTGAATTGAAATAACATATGGAGGTTGAATCATGCACACATAATGATCAAACTCAAAGAAACACCAAACTTCAATGTCTTCCTTTATATTGCTACAAAATGTCTTTTACAACAACTCATCTCTCCCTTTGAAAATGAGAGGATTCCCCTATTTATAGTTTTCCAAAACCTAAATGAATGGCTAAGATTGATTCACAATGAGTGGCCCAGATTTAATTCAACTTAGGGTTTACAGCAAGTCCAAGATAAGGACACTATTTTACAATATAAATTTGTCTACTATTTGTATTTTCCCTATTTTATCTTTTAGCCAATTTTGTCTTGTAGTTAATTTTTCTTTTAACTACTTTAAGTATTTGTCCTCTATTATGGCATTTCCAGCCTCTTTTTGCACTAAAATTAGTGGACAAATTTCCCTATAACAACCAAGATTTTAGCTTGCTCCGGGAAGTCAAACTTGTCGAACATTGTAATCGATCATCCTGAATTATTTCGTTAGCTATTCGTAGAGGCCTACATACTGATCACCTTTATGAATGATTTTCTCCGAGTGGGTGAAGGTTCATGCAACAAAGTCCATGAAGCTCTGAGACAAAGTATCCTTGGTTCCTTGCTCCATTTTTCTCTGGAATTCATGTGTTGTTGAATCATAGTCCAATTCTTGGGTTGACATTTTAGCTCTTAGTAATAATTCCAACGACTCATCACAATCAACTATACTTTCAAAGATCTAAGCAAAAACGACATTCATCTGAATCATTGACTTTTCCAACACCCCTTTTCTAAACTCAAAATTGAATAACCAAGCCTCAAGTAGCCAATGGTCTTCTTTTAGCAAAGCAAATTCTTGCTCCTAGACATATGTTGATATAGAATGCATTTCAACTTTGGGCATGTAAAATAGTAAAGACTAGGAAAATATTTACATGTCTCCACTACTTTCTCGATCTCATTTTTCAAACATAGGAAATGGCTGTGCATTTTCACCCCATGATGAATAGCCTTTCCGCATAGGTCAATCACTTGAGCCAATTTGATGTGGACTTGGTCCAAGTTCTCATTCTTTCCATTTTATTAATTTCTTCCCTTGACAATAGGGCAGGCACTAGTGATTCCACTAGAGCTTCTTCTCTGAAAGTAGACCATTGTTGAATAAATGTAGTTAACTCTGCTAGACATGCCTTTAGCTCTACCTTGGTGGTTTGGTCCTTATCCATTTGTTGCACTGATCCTTGGAATTTGTCAATTTTTTGAACTCAAGAAGCGGGGCCTAGGTTGATGGTTTTCACTTGATAATCTTTGGCTTGGATGGTATTTGCATCCTTATTTTCCATCAAAGTTTCCACCTGCAAGATACGAGAGCTTGATGCGTCTATAGTAATGTGGGACTTAATATTGGGCTTCTTCTTCTCTTGCATCTTAATTTGTGCTTGAGCCAATATGGCTTCCAAGTGAGCCTTAGGGGCTTTTCTCTTCAATTGTTGCTCCGGCCATGAGGGGATCTCTATTTGTTGATCAAGGGATGTAGTGTTCAATTCATTATCTATATCCTCTTGATCTTTTTTAAACTCTTACCTTTCATGCCTAGGAGCATCTTTAACGTTCTCTTCTTCATCATCATGCCCTTCTTGCATTATTGCTTTCCCTTTGTCAGGCCCAGGTTGTGCTCCCTGGGCAGATTCCATAGTTCTCTGCTCGACATCTTCTTCCCGTACTGGCTCATCTTTCTTTCCATCATCACTTTTCTTCTCTTTATCTTGCTCTTCTTCTAACGGCGTTTCTTCACCTTGTTGACCCTTATTTTGGCCAACTTCTGGAAGTTTTACATTTTCTTCCTACATGATATTAATATCTGGGTCATTTCTTAATTCCTTGGAGTGGTGCTCCACCAGACTTTCCCCTTTGTCATCATATTCTTTATGTTGTTCATCTTCGGGTTCCTGGTAACAGGTCTATACATCATAATGTGTGTCAAACCTGCTCATATCTACGTCCTTGGGCATTTGCTACCTCTCTTTATCTGAAGCCACTTCATCTAAATCAACAATCCTCAAACCATCCTCAACATGTTCGTGATAATCATCATGGTTTGAGTCTTTAGGCTCCTCAAAGATATCGGATTTTTCCTTAGCTTCTCCTCGCTTCTCTCCATTTCCTTGCACATTTGCATTGTAGATTCCATTTTCGGTGGCTTGGTAGGAGGCAGAGGGACAAGTAATGAAGCAGAAAGATGAGCCATAAAGAATTTTTCTTTAGGGGTTAGAATAGTATGGGGTATGTTTTGTAAATAGGCAACAAAGGTATCGGGCAACGAAATATGTGTCATAGGAATAGTAGGCATATAATGCAGTAGGGTGGAGAAAGTTGGCAATGGAGGTGGGAGCAAGGAAGACGATAGGGGAGATGTGATTGAGGAGGAATCAATCATGACCATAGGTGCAGTTAGAGAAGCGAAGGTGAGGTGGAAGAAGATGTACATAGAGGGTGGGGATGATACGAGCAATGATGGAGGAGTGGAAGGAGATGGCACAATGGTTGTGGTTGGAAGCGGGGAAAGTGGTATGTGGAGGCGATTGTGGTTGCACTTTCTCCTTAGGGGGCAAGGAATCTTTGTCTTGGATGGTAGGCATGTTAGGAAGAAAGGTTCATGCCCTTTTAGATTTCTTAGAGGGCCTCTGCCCCTCAACTGACTTTCTAGTGTACACCTTTTATTTGGGTTGCCACTTTGACACCTCCTTTCTTTTCTTCGATTGAGTGACAAGAGAAGACTTAGGAGCCTCACCCGAAGGACCCGCACCGATGCCACTATCAGTCTCACTTTCAATATCATCCTCTAGTTCTCCATATTTCATCTCAATGCCTTATTGTTGCAATTGAGCCACTTGATTGTCCAACCATTTCTTGGTTCTCTACTTTATTGGGCGGGTGATTGTGTCTAAGTCTATGACCTTTGGTTCAGTCCAGTCAATCATTGGAAATGGCACTTTGGCAAGACATTGTATCCTTCATCCAAAGTGTTTTCATCATCTAACACTTGGTTGGGAACCAAAAATAGATCAATAGATTTCACAAATTTTGTTATTATTCTCATGCACTGCCTTCTTCAAACCTCATGGTCATCATCAAAGTTTTCCCAAAAGTCTTCAATATGGGGTTTGTGGGCATATTGTCTTCCAACCTGCTTCTTCAATTTTTCTAGAGGGTCTAGGCCTCCTCGCTCTATATGCAATTCCAAGTTGTATTATGCAAACTTTCCTTTTCTAAATATTTTGCACAAGATGTAGCAGGGCATGAATACACCCCTTGACCAAAAACTATTGGGTATGGAACCCCAACACGGTGCTTGTCTTGTAGTAATGAATGGGCAGTCTACAACTGTCTGGTAAGCTCTAGCAAGATTATCCTATCGCTATGGTACATTGAAAAATAGTATGGAAATCTTGAGAATCCTTCAGCCCTTATGTAGGTAAACTTGGGGAAATGAATGAACCAGTACCTGAAATTCTTGATCAATGCCTTTGCACCATGGGAAATGATTTTGCCATAATATTTTGACAACATTTGAACAACTTGCATGATAAAAGCATCATTTATCCACCTATAGTCTCTCTTGTAATTTCTATATCGCAATTATGAGTAACAATCATGGATGGGGTTTTTCCCTTTCTTCGTTCCAAGTTGACTAACACAATTCAAACCCTTGTATGGAAAATTTACCGCCAAAAGATATACAATGTAAGAAGTCATATAGAACTCCTTAGTCTTCTTTACCACAACAAACTGATTGTGGAGGTTGTCACTTATTATCTTGGCCCAATGGAACTTAGTTTCACCCTAGAAGATTTCTTCCACGAAGTACCACATCCATTCCTTAAAGATTGAGGAAGTAGGGAGTCCCATCACTCTACTCAAGAGCATCACAAGGGATTGTTGACCTCCTCTAGGAAGTCGCTACGATATAGCTTTCGAGGAACTTTATTGGAACTATCCCTTTTCTCGACCAACCATGTCTGGTTTATGGTTCTTTTACAGGTAGTGGGGTTGGCTTTCCACACATTTGGAGAATATTCTTTCTCAGTCTCTTCTATTTTGTCAAATATAGGGATTCCAAATGTCTTCCCGATTGACATAAGAGTCAAGTCGGCCAATACCCTCCCGTCTATAGTGACTATTCCCCTAGTGTGTGGGTGATAAAATTCTCTGCAACCAAAGATCAACTCCATGCTAACCAAAGCTGGAGGGAAGCCTACTACCTTTGCAATTCCACTCTTCTTCAATTTCCATGCCTCCTTAGTTTTTGGGCTGACCAAGACGCTTTGTTTGAATTCATCTATGTTAATATGACCTTGTAAGGAAAGCTAGATGCGGAAACAACTCTCCTAATGTCAAAACCTCAGAGAAGAATGAAGTCTCTTTTAAATTTTACAATTACAGTCCAATTAAGATGCACTTGAAACAGATAACAGAAACTGAGAAATATACACACATAGATAAATACCAGATTTATGTGGGAAAACCCTTACGGGAGAAAAACCCACCACACTAAGAGAAGTCACTTTGTATTACAGTAACAACAATTACATACAGAGTTTTGACTTATCTTTTTGATGCCAGATTACAATAGCTTTCACAATGATCAAACTTATACAGGAACCTTCAAGTTACAGTCTACACAGAATAGAAATCACTCTAATACAATTCAAACTGCTCACCCAATTGATCTTCAAACCAACCATCGAACCTTCGAGCATCTACAATTGCAAACTATATTCATGTCGTTCCTGGCTATCGAGCTTCCTCACAGAACTATCACAACGAACTGTCTCCCAATGGTTCCAAATCGGCTCCTCTGATTGGTCGAATACTAGCCACGTAGATGGTCATCACTCGGTCAAAAGAATTCAAACTTTGTTGGCATCTCGGTGAGACACTAACAGTGTCTCCCCGATGCCACAAATTCTTCACATCGATATCGGCAAGAGTCTTCCTTATCACCAAGATGTTTTACCGAGCTTCAAATATTGCATTGACTTCAGTTTTCTATCGGCGAGACTTATCGTTCTCGCCAAGACATCCCAACGAGCCTTCTTGTGTTACACCGAGTTCAGGATACTATCACTAAGACATCCTTATGTTGCTAGGACCTCATACCGACGTTCACCACATGTATCGCTTTCCCCAAGACACATCGCTTTCGGTGAGATGTCATAATGAAGCTCCATAAGTTATACCAAGCGCTAAATGATAGTTAGAAAGACATTTGTCTTTCACCGAGACATCCTAGCGAGTTCTTTATGTTACTTTGAAGTGCACATCTATCGCCAAGAGGTTTTGAGTGTATGCAGGATCATCATGGAAAAAATAGGCCCTTAAGTGGCAAAAAATTCAGAAAAATCAGAGTTAGGCAACTTGACATAAAAATTTGAATAAGTTATCTATATTATTTTAAAAATATGTAAGAATAGAATATGTAGAAAATTGAATGTAGTTTCTAAACTACTAGGTTTTTTTAAAAAATAAACAAATCTATTTGGTTAAAATTTGAAATTTCAATGCAATGGTACTTAAATTTTAGGGAAAAATCTGAAGTAGGTGTGCATTTGACCACCCTAACCACAATAAAATGATAATATTTTTTATAATATTTTTATATAAGTAGAGGACTCATGCCCCGATGTGATGCATATTTTTTTGTAATTTTTTTCCAAGTAAATAATTAATTATGAATTTTTTATTACAACTTTTTAAAAAATATAAAAACTCGTATGTCTAACCACCTTAACTTGGTCAAAACTTCATGAAATTCATTTTTTATTTTTTTAATCCTATAGTATGCGAAGCATAGAATGTGATGCATGTTTTGGATTCAAAAAATGTGATGCCGTTTGAAAGCTATAGATATTTTTCAATCAACCTATCAATCAGGACTTTAGTCGTAATTTAAATAGAAAATGAATAATAATTACTTATTAAATTCAAAGTAAAGCATAATTTATATTGGTGGAAAGATGAGAATCTCTTTTAAAAACCCTTTTCGTTTCATGAATTTTGGGTAAAAAAATAGTCGTTAGCCACATACCCATCATATTGCCACTTTTTGGCCCATCATGATCCTGCACATACCCTTTCATCAAGATCTCTTATGTTACTCCGAAGACTTAAGTCATACCGAGCATCAAAGAATAGTCGACAAGAATTCCATCGTTCGCTGAGACTTCTTATCGAACACATATATGTTACACCGATGACCACTGTTTGCCAAGAGTTATACCGAAGATCCCTCATCATTGGCGAGACTCTCCAATGTCGCTAGGAATTCTTCCCAAACTAAGCCTTTCAGCCAAGAGTCTCAACAATAAGTGATAGAATGGCCTGTCGGCCAAAGATCTCCACGGGCGGTAAGAGGTTACAACGACAGTTACAAGTCACAGTGATAAGATCCTTCGATGAGACAAAAGAAAGGTCACAATGACCTGAACAAAACATAATGTTCCAAACTGCTCGTCGGCCAAACATAGAAGATGTCACACCAACTTGGCCCCTTTTAGAGGTTTCAGCCTGTGATGATTGAGACATATATTTCCAACAATCTCCCACTTGACGAAGATCACACAGGCACCTCCAGAGCACAACAAAACTTACTGAAAATCATGGGCACTAAGGCCCATCGAACTGGCACACCACCTGAACTTGTATGTGCTCACTGGCTTCGTCAATCAATCTGCAACGTTCTCTAGAGTATCAACCTTTTCCAAACCGACCTTTCCATCCTCCACCATATCTCGTACAAAGTGATACTATACACCTATATGTTTCGTCCTGGCATGGAAAGTAGGATTCTTTGCCAGACAAATTGCACTCTAACTGTCACAGAAAATAGTTATTTCCCCTGCATCAAAACCAATGTTAGAACACAAACGTTTCATCCAAACTACTTCTTTACAAGCATGAGTAGCTACCATGTATTCAGCCTCTGTAGTAGAAAAATCAACTACATCCTGCCGCTTACTCATCCAACTCATTGCACCACCATTCAACATGAAAATGTATCCATTGGTGGACCTCCTGCTGTCAATGTCCCCTGCCCAAACAGAATCCACATAGCCTCAAATACTGAGAGTCCTCTATGATTCAGCCAAGTTCCCATGGTAACACAAAGCAAAATCTGAAGTGCCCTTCAAATATCTAAAAACTCTTTTCACAGCATCCCAATGTGTCCTTCCAGGGTTAGCCATAAACAGACTAAGTACTCCCATTGCTTGGGAAATGTCTGGCCTTGTACAGACCATTGCATACATAAGATTGCCTACAACACTAGCATAGGGTACACTGGTCATGTCCTCCATTTCAGTAGGAGATTTTGGACAGTCCTCAACAGATAGTTTCGATCCCTGCAAGAATGGAACAACTAGCTGCTTGCAATCATTCATACAAAATATCTCTAGAACAGTCTTAATATACTTACTTTGATTGAGCCAAAATTTTCTACTATTCTTGTCTCTGGTTATCTCCATCCCTAGAATATACCTTGCTGCACCAAGATCTTTCATTTCGAACTTAGCAGACAACTAAGACTTAAGATCATAAATCATTAGCTTACTATTGCCTATGAACAACATATCATCAACATAGAGAGCAATAATAAGAACTTGATCACTTTTAGCTTTATAATAGACACAATGATTAGATTTTGATCTCACAAATCCCAAAGACAATACAAAAGTATCAAATTTCTGGTACCACATTCTAGGTGACTGCTTTAACCCATACAAAGACTTCTTTAACTTGCAAACTAGTTTTTCTTTACCTTTCTCTACAAAGTGCTCAGGCTGGGACATATAGATTTCTTCTTCAAGATCACTATGAAGAAATGTTGTCTTCACATCCATCTGTTTGACCTCTAAGTCATACGCTGCTGCAAGTGACAAAAGAAATCTGATAGATGTCAGCTTTGCTACAAGAGAAAATATTTCCCCATAATCAATTCCCTCTACCTAGGAATAACCCTTTGCAACCAACCTCGCCTTATACTTTTTCACACTGCCATCCATACCAATCTTCTTCTTAAATACCCATTTGCAGCTAACAACTTTTCTACTTTTAGGCAAGGGCACCAAACTCCAAGTTCTTTTCTAATGATGCTATCTCTTCATTCATGGCTTCCAACCAAGAGTCTGAATCAGACATTCTAAATGCCTCTTTCACAATCCTAGGCTCATCAGTGCTAGAAATTAAAGCATAGACACAAGTTGAATCAATCAAAGAGAACCCATACCTATCAGGTTGCTTTCTTTCACGAGTTGACCTCCTCACTTGCTGAGGTTTAGGTTCTTCTTCAGAACTTTCAGAACTGCTTGAGCTCTCCTCAGATTCAGGTTCATTTTGAATTTTCAATTCCTCTTTCTCTGGTGTAGGAGGAAATGTAGCTACATCCTTATTGTTATCTGACTTTGTCTTTGACTGCAGATCCAAGGTAGGCGGTTTCAACTCACGAAAGATTACACTTCTACTATATACAACCTTCTCTGTGTCAGGATTCAAAAGCTTGTATCATTTTATGCCAACACTATAGCCAATAAAAATACATTTGTCAGCCTTGTTCTCCAATTTAAATCTTTTCACATTCGACACATATGCATATGTTTCACAGCCAAAGACTCAACTATGTCTAAGAGAGGGCTTCTTACCAGACCACGCTTCCAACAAGAGCAAAATTTGGAGAACGATTTATTAGGTAACATACAGTAGATACAGCCTCAGCCCAGAACTTCTCCTCCAAGCCAACACTACTGAGCATACTTCGTGCTCTCTCCATCACTGTCCTATTGAACCTTTCTACAACTCCATTCTGTTGTGGAGTATAAGGTGTAGTCTTGTGTCTTTTAATCCCAAGGTCTTTACAATACCTCTTGAAATCGTCAGAACAAAACTCATCGCCATTATAAGTTCTTAAGCATTGTATTTTTCTACCAGTTTGATTTTCAACAAGGTTTTTAAATTCCTTAAACCAACTAAATACTTCTGATTTAATTTTCAAAAATAAACAAATGCTCTTCATGAATAATCATCAATGAACGACACATAGTATCTTGACTTAGACAAAGAAGGAACATCCACTAGATCAAATACATCTGAATGAATATAATCTAGCAAACCAGAAAATTTATGAGGACTGGAATGAAATGAAACATGGTGTTGTTTTCCATATATACAGTGTTCACAAAATTCAAATTCGTAGTTACAATATTCAAGCCCCTAAACTAGGTTTTTGTTCTTTAAGGTTTTTAAACCTTTTTCACTTATGTGGCCTAGCCTATGATGCCAGAGCATAGTCTTCTCTGCTGGAAGTTTTACTTCCATAGAGTTTACATAATTAGGGATATTTCTCTCTTTACCTCCATGAGTAGCCTTCAATGACTTTCCAGAGACACTATTACATTAAACAACCTGTGCATCCAGCTTGTATAGGGTACCAATTCGAGCACCTCTAGCCAGCACCATAGAGCCTCTAGTCATCTTGCAGCCATTTCCAGAAAAACGTGACTCGTACTCTAATATCATTCAGGTTACTGACAGAAAGAAAATTTCGAGTCAGACCTATTATATGCATAACATCCTTGATCCCCTTTACTCTACCATCATGGAATTGGATTCTGACTTTTCCACGACCAACAATTTCCAAAGTTGAATCACTTGCCAAGTACACCTTTCCATCATCGTATTCTTCATACTTCATGAACCGGTCTCTATGAAATGTCATGTGAAAAGATGCTACAAAATCAATCAGCTAGACATCATCTGATGCTTGTGTAGCCAAGGCAGTAATGAAGGTGTCTGAATCACCCTAAGAAGAATCATTGTCGGAAGAATACTTCTTCTTCTTTTTCTCCTCTTTACAATCCTTTCAAACATGACCAGGTTGCCCACAATTCCAACATTTCACCTTGGACTTCTTGCCCTTCTTCTTGCCTTTCTCTTTCGACCTTCCTCTGACAGCAAGAGCTTCATTCGCCATCTCAGAATATTTCTTTCTCATCTCTTCTGACAGCAAAAAACCAACAACATCTTCCATCTTGAAACTAGATGTTGTACTCCCAATAGCCATCACCAAATGATCCCATGATTCTGGCAAATAACACAATAGAAGCATACATCGATCCTCTTCAATTTTTACACCAACAAATGTTAATTGAGCAATCAACATATTAAATGTGTTCAAATGATCAACTATAGACCCTCCTTCCTACATTCTCAAACTATACAACTTCTTCCTCAGGAATAGTTTATTGACCAAGGACTTCCCCTGATAAATAGACGCTAGTCTCTTCTACAAGGAAGATGTAGTCTTCTCCTCATGCACATTCAGAAGAACAGAGTCTGCCAAATAGAGCCTTATTAGCCCCTTAGACTTTCTATCTGCAAGGTCCCAATCTTCTTGCTTCATGCCAGTAGGTTTAGTTCCAGACACAACAATCCACAGATCATGATCACCTAGAAGATCTTCCATTTTGAGTTTCCACAACTCAAAATTGCTGCCATTGAATTTCTCTATTTCAATCTTTCCTGACATTCTAGCCATCTCAATCTATAATTAGAAATAACAAACTCTACAAGACTCCCACTGAATAGAATTGACACAAAAAACCCAACGTACCCACAAGGATAACATAACTGGCCAGGCTCTTATACCACTTGTAAGGAAAGCTAGATGTGGAAACAACTCTCCTAACGTCAAAACCTTAGAGAAGAATGCAGAGTCTCTTTTAAATTTTACAATTACAGTACAATTAAGATGCACTTGAAACAAATAATAGAAACAGAGAAATATACACACATAGATAAATAACAGATTTATGTGGGAAAACCCTTACGGGAGAAAAACCCACCACACCAAGAGAAGTCATTTTGTATTACAGTAACAAAAATTACATACAGAGTTCTGACTTATCTTTCTGATGCTAGATTATAGCAATTTTCACAATGATCAAACTTATACAGGAACCTTCAAGTTATAGTCTACACAGAATAGAAATCACTCTAATACAATTCGAACTGCTCACCTAATTGATCTTCGAAACAACCATTGAACCTTCGAGCCAACCATTGAACCTTCGAGCATTTGCAACTGCAAACTATATTCATGTCATTCCTGGCTATCGAGCTTCCTCATAGAACTGTCACAACGAACTGTCTCCCAACGGTTCCAATTCAGCTCCTCTGGTTGGTCGAATACTAGCCACGTAGATGGTCATCACTCGGTCAAAAGAATTCAAACTTTGTTAGCATCTTGGTGAGACACTAAGAGTGTCTCCCTGATGCCACAAAGTCTTCACACCGATATCGGCAAGAGTCTTCCTTATTACCAAGACGTTTTACCGAGCTTCAAATATTGCATTGACTTCAGTTTTCTATCGGTGAGATTTACCATTCTCGCCAAGACATCCCAACGAGCCTTCTAGTGTTACACTGAGTTTAGGAGACTATCGCTAAGACATCCTTATGTCGCCAGGACCTCATACCGACGTTCACCACATGTATCGCTTCTGCCAAGACACATCGCTTTCGGTGAGATGTCATAATGAAGCTCCATAAGTTATACCAAGTGCCAAATGATAGTCGACAAGACATTTGTCTTTCGCTAAGACATCCTAGTGAGTTCTTTATGTTACTCCGAAGTGCACATCTATCGCCAATACATATTGCTATCACCAAGAGGTTTCATTGAGATCTTTTATGTTACTCTGAAGACTTAAGTCATACCGAGCACCAAAGAATAGTCGGCAAGACTTCCATCATTCGCTGGGACTTCTTATCGAACACATATATGTTACACTGATGACCACCATTCGCCAAGAGTTATACCAAAGACCCCTCATCATTAGCAAGAATCTCCAATGTTGCTGGGACTTCTTCCCGAACTAAGCCTTTCGGCCAAGGGTCTCAACGATAAGCGATAGAATGGCCTGTCGGCCAAAGATTTCCATGGGCGGTAAGAGGTTACAACGATAGTCACAAGTCACAGTGATAAGATCCTTTAGTGAGACAAAAGCAAGGTCACAACGACCTGAACAAAACATAATGTTCCAAACTACTTGTTGACCAGACATAGAAGATGTCACACCGATTTGGCCCCTTTCAGAGGTTTCAGCCTGTGATGATTGAGACATATATTTCCAACAGACCTAAATCTGTATCTATCACTTTATCCCATTGTGAGATGATCTTGGAGGCACACTCGACCTCGTGAAACTCATACTTCATTTTAGTCTTTTCCTTTTCTCCTCTTTTAGCCTTTGCACTCTTCTTGGCCTTTTTAGTCTTCTCGGTTGGTTCCATAAATCCTACACAAAGAACACATAGTAAATGCCTCGATAAATCAAGAAAGAGAGAAATGCTAATTAGATCATGCTAAAATGTCATTAGGTGCATCCATTTACCTCAGAAGAGTCATTATATTCATTAAAATTCCATCATTTTATGATTGTTTGCAATGTTTACAATTTTGTTGGCCAGACAGTGCGGGTTTTCATCTCATGGATGCCGCCAATGCTAATGTCATTAGAAACGGCTTGGAGTGCATGACAACCCGCAAATGGAATTTTGTGGGGATATTTTTGCAATGAAAAAAATCCAAGTTATTTTGATTAGGTCACATGTGGAATGTAGGTTAAAAGGCATACAGGATTAGCTTACTTGGTCAAATTTGTCTCCTAGGCTTGTGTAGAAAACCACAATGCAAAAGCTACGATTCAGAAATCAGTCTAAGTTTTGCCACTGATAACGGCTTTGGAATGACGATGTTCCACAAACGTCGTTTTGCACCTTAATCTTTGCAATGGTTTTATGCTTGACAAACTTCAAACTAGATCATCGCGATACGTGAAAAATAGGAAGGGGAGTCATGTTAAGTCATTACGCTTGAGATTTCAGTCGTCTAGCAAAGTGTGGGAACTTGGCATGCAGGTGTTGCTCATGTGGATGCCACTGAATGTTAAGAAGTTAGGTTACATCATCTGGCTCACAGAGATCCGCAAGCGGCCTCCCACATGAGAAAACCCATAAAGGCTTAAGACTTCAATGGTCTACGCCTGACTTGTTGAATAGTTCTTTTATCACGTGGGGAAATGAAGTTGGAGTTTACTTTATGCTTTAGGTGACTACTCGAGTGATGCGAGAAAGGATGATGTGGAAGAAGCGGGTTTTGATGCCGTCAGGATTGGTGCTATTAGGAAATGGCTCAGGATGAGTGGCATCCCACAAAAAGAAGTTTGCATGAGGAGACCCGCATCGAGTCCTTGACTTAAAACTTTGTCACTTAGCATCCAAAGGGTTAGTGCAACATTGTAGATACTTACATCATGGAGTTTGGGATTGAGTGGATGCAAAAAATGCAAGGATGGAAGCTGCCAGGCGAATTGCCATCTATGATCTACTGTTAATAACGTTTGAGGTCGAACGACTTTCTTCCTATGGCGTCCTACAGGGAACAACCTGAAAAGGCTCGAGGACTTAAGTGGTTTTGAGGTTTTGGTTTCGCTTGGTGTTTGTGGAAATGGTTGGCGTGGAAGCCTCCAATTGGAAAGTCGTTTGAGTTCTACTGTAGTGGAATGGCTTGAGTTCCACGACTCCCCATTGATGGCGTCCTATAAAGAGAGCTCCACATGAGTTTGAAGACAGCCATTTTGATTGTTTCAATTGATATGCTCATGGTAAATGCAAGGGCGAGAGTCACCAGTTAGGAGGCCATTAGGCTTTCATCGTTTGAAAGATGGCTTGGGCTTCACATCCTCCTGCCAGCAAAAAAGGAACCCATGAGGGCTTTGAATTTTAAGCACATTAGAAATTTCAACAGTTGGTTAACACTGTGAGTTCGCTTGCAGGAATGAGAGATGTAGAGGCCATTAACGTTTATGTCGTTTTGAACGGTGTTTCTCAGACCGCCTCACACAAATGAAAACCTGTGAGAAAATTCACACTCGGAGACCTTTGAGTCTGGGATTCGCTACCTGTTATCAAACTAGGGTGCTAAAATCTAAGTGCAATGGAAGATGCAAGCATAGTGTTGGGGAATTCAATTTAGTGAACATATTGTGTGTTCAACTATCTAAACAACCCTTAAAATATTTTGTTTCAAAACCCTAGGCATTTGGAAAATTCAAAACACAAAAATGAGAAAGGGGAAGCGAACCTTACCTATTGTCGTGCGAAGGGAAGAGGAGGACATCGCTTCAATGGTAAAGTTCAATTGTGTAAGCAATAGCACAAAAAGCTCCTCAAATTTGAATACACAACGACATGAAAATGACAAGTCGACCCTCTATTTATAAACCTCATCGCCATAAATGCTAGCAATTAATGCAGAGTTTTGAAAAATGCACAAGTATGAAATGTAGAAAAATGAGGAGAGGAAGCTACGGGTGTGAAGTTCGTGCGAAAAAATGAGGCGGATATCATAGGGAATGGTGTCGTGGAGACAGTGTCCCACAAGGAAATTCCCGTAGACGACGAAAAGGGGAGCGACTTCCACATAGTAGAAACCCACAATTTTTTTTCCGCAAACTCCCTCAATCTTCATGAAACATTGTTAATTGGTTAGGCATCATGGGATGTAACATTTTGAAGGCATCTTAGTCAATTAGGTCCAAAACAAGGCACAAGCGAAGCAAGCACAAACTGGCTCGACAAAGGGCAAAACAAAAAGAGGGGGTCCCCGATCCAAGCAAGGCGTGTGTGCAAAAGGCACAACAAGTTATCTTCTACAAGATTTGCATTATTTATTTTCAAATGATTAGAAGTTTCTTTGTTAGCCTACATTACCCTTTGATTATTCTAAACATGTTTGCCACTATGCCAGTTTGTAGTATAAGGCCAATCAAATAGTTTAGGCATTTTGTCTTGCTTCTGATAGTTAGGTTTATTATGGGACAAACCTTTTTCATTTATTGCTACCTTATAACTTAAGTCTTTAAGGGAACTCATAACCTTATCAATCTTATCTTCAGATGATGGGACCTTTGCCTAATGTACTTTAGGATTCTACAATATCTTCACATCATCTCTTTTACTTACTTTCCCAGATGCTTTTTTATTACTCTCAATGTGCATATAACTACTTTAAAATCATCTCTTAAAGAGTGATGATCTTTATTCCTTAGTTCATAGCCCATTTTTCCATCATAGGCATTAAAATATAGGACTAAAAACATAGTTTCATTAGGTCTCATGTATTGTGGAATTTTGTTTATGACCTTGATAAACCTAGTATTAAAATATGAGAAAAATTCATTATATCCTTTACTAATACTAGTGAATTCATTTAAAATGAATCTGGGATCAATTTTTCACCATACTGTTCTCTGAATATTCTCTTGAATTCATCCCATGGCCCAATTCTTGCATTAGGTAAACCTCTGTACCAATCTCTTGCATCATCTATCAGAGATTGCATAAATAATTTCATCACCACATCCTCATCTTCTACCTGAAAGTCATCTATTGGATTAAAAAAAGTTATGAGATGATCTTCCCCTAATAATGCTTTATTGCCAAAGAACCTAGATAATACATTTCTAACATCATTTGACTAAACATTTGGATATCTTGGAATACCAATAAAATCTAGCTGCCTATACCTTTCTAGGTGTAGAGGTCTTCTTACTGGGAAGTTCCCTACAACCAAATTTACTTGAGGATTAGTTTGGATTTTTTACTAGTTTACAACATTATGACCCCCTAAGGGATTAAAATTATGTCCACCTACTTGAACACCCACATATGGATAATATTATTGCTAATTTCTGTAACCCCCTAGATTTTGTTGTGGTAAACTCATTTGAGGTTGTGGGTTATGTGTGGGCATGTTTTGGTTAATTGGGGCACTCAACGAGGCATAAGAGGTTTGCAAAATTCTCTATTGTGGAGCAAAAGTGGTAATGTCAATTAATGAGGCATTTTGCACAAAGCTTATAGGGATATTTTGAAAATATAAACCCCTAGAAGGGAGAGTTTGAGAATTCGAACCATAAATGGATGGATCCACTGTGGATCAACCCCTAACCACCATTGCTTCTAATGTGGAGGTTTCTATGTTAGATTTCTTTTGCAACTCTTCAGACAACAAAACTCCCACAACAAAATCAAATTCAAGGGTGTCGGTTTTGCTAAATCTAATAGAAGTGACTAAGTGATTCTAGGATTTAAGCAATGGACACAATAATGTAACTATCTTGTCTTCATCTTCGACTTTTGCACCCATACTAGCTAATTGATATATAGTCTAGTATTGAAAATATTTAAATGATCAATAATTTTTATACCTTCTTTCATTCACAAATTATACAACTGTCTCTTCAAGTAGATCCAATTTGTCAAGGATTTTGTCATATATAGACTCTTCATTTTACTCCATAAGTCTACTATTGTTTTCTCTCCAACAATATTGAAAAGAACATCATCTGCTAAACACAACCGAATTGTGCTAAGAGCTCTTGTATCAAGATCATCCCAATTCTCATCAACCATATTATTTGCATATTTCTTTAACTTTCCTACCAACGCTTTGTGCAATCCTTGTTGCACAAACAAAACACTCATCTTGAGTTTCCATAGCTCAAAATTATTTTTCACATTGAATTTCTCCACCTCAAACCTTGCATTCAAAACCTTTGCCATTTGAGCTACAAAAAAAACACCAAATCCTAACACATATATTGCAAAATAATTGCTTTGATACCATTTGTTGTGCTAAATGGAAACATAAAACCCACAAACTTTAATAATATTGTAGCACAAAATTAGCTACAAAGAAATAATGAAGAATTTAAAATAGAATAACATAATAATAGACAAGACACAAATTTACGTGGTAAAACCTTTACAATATGTCAAGGAAACATCCACAGGACAAAGTATTGATTATTGCTCAAGAAACTGATTACAGTTCATTACAATAATTTTGCCTTCAAAACAACAAGATATATACAAACTTAAAAAAAACTAACTTTGTTTGTATTTTTTTATTTTTATTGTTTTGTTTTATCTTTTTGAATTTAAATATTTATATTTTCCCAAAATAAGATTCGGGTTTATTTCTAATTTATTGTTCTCATTGGATGGTAGAGATCTGTTCATTATATATGCGTTGCATGGGCAGGGGCAATTCCCATTGGTTAGCAAATTCAAGAACACTAAATTATATGAATTAATTATTCGAGTATTCTCGTTTCTTAATAATAATAAGCATAGCTAACTTATCTTTTATACCTCGTCTTTTAATGCAAAGTGCTAAAATCTAAAAAACTGTTTGATTATGCGAAATATATAGCTTTCATTGCAACTGATGCATTTTAACAACTGTAGGTGGAAAGAGTTTTATCCATAATTCCAAAGTCACCAATTTATGCGAAATATATAGCTTTCATGGCAACTGATGCATTTTAACAACTGTCGGTGGAGAGACTTTATCCAAAATTCCAAAGTCACCAAAGCAAGAAAAGAAGTTTTTGATAGGTACTCCACAACTTTCCTGGGTGGGATATGTTGACAGTTATAGAACAGTTGTAGAACAGTTAAATTGGTGAAGATTATTGTCTGTTGTTTAACTGCATCATTTAAAATATGATGGTGATTTAACAAACTAGATTCTCTTTATTTTTTAAAATATCTCAAGTAAAGACCGACTCTGATTTGGATGTATACTCACTCACACTTATTTTCATCATTAAAAAAACTAAAATAACCAGACGTGTAAGGTGCAGATTCATTGAAGGGAGGTTGAGGTGGTATACCGTCTCGTACAGAAGGCCTAACTGGAAATTTGGGCCGCTTTCGGCACTTTTTAAGAAGTGCAGTGTACATGTACATCCTTGAATGATTTACAGCCTCAAATGTTAAAGCAACCGACTTTCTTAGCTAATCATTTATTCTGAAATGTCACGCCAACAACAGTATCCGACTACAGCCATGAAAGCTTAATTAATGTCCTCACGCGTTTTTACCATTAAAAGAAGTCCGTGAACAACTGTGCTAACAACTTAAGTCTTCTAATATAATTATTACAGCACAAGTAACAATGGAAGTGCTGGAACTTACCCGCACTCTTCCGTGCTGAGCATGACGAGACAAGCCGTCACCACATCACGGGCAGGGCCGCATTCCACTAGCTTTTGCTGCTTGCGAATATGAGAAGCTTCGATTCATTTGATCCTGACCACAGTTTGCATGGTTTATATTTGCAATCCACAGGAAAACAGCACGTACGGCATAT
This sequence comes from Sequoia sempervirens, assembly GCA_007258455.2. Lineage (NCBI taxonomy): Eukaryota > Viridiplantae > Streptophyta > Pinopsida > Cupressales > Cupressaceae > Sequoia > Sequoia sempervirens. The sequence goes on from VDFB02105785.1 coordinate 110,582,474, forward strand.
ACTGTGCGACGCGTCAATGGGGTTCACGAGAGCATAAGCCAAAACTTTATCTTATAAAAGTGGTACTTCAGCACTTGCTATCTATCAGGTCGCGAGTTCGAGCTCCAATATTGGCATGGCGGGGTTCAGAATATGCGGCATTTTAGTTACTTTGCTCTGCATTTTCACCGGCCGAGCTTCGTCGGTTCGCCTTGCGGCAAAGTCGCGATGGATTGTAGACGAAGAAAGCGGCGGGAGAGTAAAGCTGGCGTGCGTGAATCTGGTCTCGCATCTTGAGCACATGGTCACGGAGGGGCTGAACCGGCAACCGCTTAATTACATTGCCAGCACAGTAGCTTCGCAGGGGTTTAACTGCGTCCGGCTTACCTGGGCGATGTTCATGGTGACCAAGCCGGAGTACCAAAACCTGACGGTCGCATCGTCTCTGAGTGCGCAGAATCTCAGCGATGCAGTAGCCGAGATAAGCGTGAGCAATCCGGATTTCTTGGAGCTTAGCCTTGTAGAATCTCTCAAGAAAGTGGCGCAGGGGCTGGGGGAAGCGGGGCTGATGGTCATTTTGGATAACCATGTGAGTAAACCCCAGTGGTGCTGCGGCCTCAAAGACGGCAACGGCTTCTTCGGCGACCAGTACTTCGACGCACAGGAGTGGATTCAGGGTTGGAAGATCATGGCGGCGGCGTTTAAAGATGTCGATGCTGTGGTAGGGATGAGCCTGCGTAACGAGCTGCGCGGCCCGGGGTCGAATCCCAGCGATTGGTACAAATACATGCAGGCTGCCGCCGAGGCCGTCCATGCCGCCAATCCTCATGTCCTTGTCATTCTCTCGGGCCTCAATTACGACGCCGACTTGAAATTTCTGGCGTCGAAGCCCGTCAATTTAGGGTTTCGGAACAAAATCATGTACGAAATGCACTGGTATTCATTCACCGACGGAAATGCTTGGATGACCAGTAATGCTAACGAGCTCTGCGGGACTGTGACGGCGCGAATCAACGACCATGCCGCTTTCATTGTGAAAAACGGCACAAATGCACCGTTGTTTATCAGCGAGTTCGGGATTGACGAGAGGGGAACAAATGTGAAAGATAACAGATTTATCAACTGCTTTCTGGCATTTGCCGCCGCCGGGGACTTCGAATGGGCGCTGTGGACGCTCCAGGGGAGTTACTATTTCCGCAATGGCCGCCCTGACTTTGAAGAAACCTACGGCATTTTTAACGCCCGCTGGGATGGCCTGAGGAATCCCGACTTTCTCACCAGACTGAAGTCCATACAGCAGCCATTTCAAGGTACCTACTTTTAACTTCAATGCAAGTTCAAACCTTTATTTCTAGTTTTCACGTCACTTGACAGAATTTTTGCTTTGCTGACAAAATATGATACAGATCCGTTTTCCTCGCAAGCGACCCCGTACCAGATCATTTATCATCCTGCAAGCGGCAACTGCCTCGCTGTGGTAGCAGGGGATTTAAAGCTCGAGTCCTGCGACAGCCCTGACTTGTTTACGTTCAAGACTTCCGAAGGAGCCCTGGGTCTTTCGGAAGAAGCGTCCTGCATTACAGCGCAAGGAGATGGCCAGGCTGCTGCGCTTTCCACGCAGTGCACACAGCCAAATTCCGCATGGCGGACTGTTTCGAGTTCTAAGCTACAAATTGCCGTCAACAGCAGCACTGATTTGTTGTGTCTGGACGGGAGTTCGAGCCCGCAAGTGTTAACGAAGAAATGCAAAGATGAGGACCCGGAGATGCAGTGGTTCAAGGTCATTCAAACCAATCGAAAGCAGAGCTCCACATAGAAATTCATACATTTCATCCAGCAATCGCGTCATCTTCTTTGAGCCAAAATCAATATTTACTTTGTTTTCAAATTATAAAATATATAAATATTGGCCTCTAAGAGGCAGTTCTAACAATTAAATTGTTAGAAAACATGAATAATGGTTGTAGGTTCAAAACTTTTGTTAGAAGACGTGAATAATGGTTGTAGGTTTGAAATTTTTATAAAGATTCGAAACTCTCAAAATGTTGTTGGTGAAGAGGCGAAAAGGTTCAAGACCTCAACAACTCGATGAAGAGGCGAAAAGGTTCAAGACAGGTTAAGACCTCGACAACTCGACAAATACCCTTAATATGGGTAAAGAGAAGAATCTCAAGTATTATAAAAGTTATTATTATGAGTTTTATTAACCTCGACAACTCGACAAATACCCTTAATATGGGTAAAGAGAAGAATCTCAAGTATTATAAAAGTTATTATTATGAGTTTTACTTTATTAAGAGAACAAAATAAATGTATATATATTTTCTCAATCTCTTGGAATAGGCATAGGACTTTTGACATCGATGGAAAAATCTGTATTGACATGGAACCTTTTAGCTTTTTGGGAGGTAGGACCACCCTTTTATTGGTAAGAATGAAATGATTCCCACATGTAGTGGTAGTACTAGTGCTCGAATTAATACCTCTTTAAGTGACTTTGAGTGGGTAGGTAATATGCTCGAATTACGTCTTTTTTATAGAATATATTTTAATTTTAAAAGCATTTTTTTAAGTCTCTTCGATTGGAATATACTTTTAAGTCTTGTCGATTAGACATAGCATGATAATTATGTTTTTAAGTTCTTCAAATTGAGTGAAGTAAAAGTTAATCTTCTTTATGTGGTTGTTTTTATAGGTACTTTACAAAATTTCCTACAATTTTAGGAAGCAAAAATTGTGATAGAATTTGTACTTTTATTATTAAGAATTGTAATGGGTGTTGGAATGAATTTAGGTGTAAAGATTTATTTGCTTTCATTTTTTGCTTGTTTGAATGTGTCAATATAGTGATTACAAATATCTTAGGGGAGATTGTCAATTGGTAGGGTTCAATTCTCCTAGGTCAATTTCTTAGATGGACCAATTTTATGGTTGCGAGCAAACAATCATAAATAAACTTCATAAGCAAGCAAATGTCTTGTATGGTTTTGATGTGATGTATTCTTTTACATTCAAGATTTAAATGTTCCTAGAATTATTGTTTCTTGTTCTTTCATGCATTTGTTGCATCCAATATATTTTCTCTTATGAATTGATTGCACTTTAAATATTAGAATGTAACAACAATTCACAAAAAGCATGTGTTAAGTTGGCTCATACTGGATATTGTTAAGGGGGTGAGAAAGTTTGAAATTAAATTTGAATATTTAATCTTCAAGTTTAATCCTCAATGGTGTAGAAGTGAATTGGGTAGGGAAAATGATTAGACCAAATTAGGGAGTTCAAATGTATGAAATTGTGTGTGAACTTATGAATGGGTGAATTGCTAATAAATGATGAATATGTGCGGACGTGTGTAAAGGAAATGAAGTATATATGAATAGGGATGGTTTGTGAGCCAAACTTAGCACAAGAGTGTGTCATTTATTGGCATGTCATTGCATTAAGATGTTCAATCATAATGGGCCCAAAACTAAATGAGAATTGATATGGGTATGCAAATTTCACCATCCTCTTTTGCCCCCACTTTGATTTGTCTAAATAACTAAACATTTCAAAAGGATAATTGGTCTATGTGAAGTAATGGATTTTTCTTGGATCCTTCTTATGTTCTTTGTGGCATGAGTGCTCTATAGGGCACAAATAACAATTAGTTTTAATTATATATGAAAATTAATTAGAGATAGAGGGGGAATGGCTAAACATTTTGCATGAAAAGTGACATGAAAATTTTCTACTTAGTGTGGCAATGTGATATGAAATATTTGATATGGCAATGCAATGTGACTCCACTCAATGTAGAAAATATGTTTTACTTGATTGCAATAATACAACAAAACTCTATGTGGTTGCAAGAGACTGATGCAATCAAGATTGCATTAGGTATGGTAATGAATCTGAGTTGTGTAACATAAGTCACTACCTAAAATCCCAATCTTATGAACATTAGTAACAATATATGCTCTCATACAATCGGTTGCATCCATGGCATGCAAGAAATTGGAGGAAAGGAAAATATGATGCATGATAAATCCTATGAATACACAATGATTTCCATCCCATGACAAGCAAGTAATGAATATCAAATAATAGTCATGTAAGAACACAAAGTATGTATTAATACAAATAAGCATGTAAGTGCATAGACTGGCTATTAAGTCCTTTTGTGTTAACTCTTGTCTTATCCTAATTTTCAAATACTTATGTTGGATAATGTGTTCATGATCTTCTTGAAAATTATAAACAATTAAATTATATTTAATAGTGTGTTTTCATATTATCTTGATGTAGTAATTGAAATATTATTAAAATATGGATTATAAGTGGTTGGTTGATTTTACTATATGCTTCATCTATTACTACATATTGGACATATACATGCAATGTTTGACTTGAGTGTGTAGGCATAAGTAAAATATCAACAATGATTAATTAGAGGTGATTACATGGTTTGTTTGGCATTGTAAACCTTTCTTGCCCCATGTGGAGTAATAGGCCATGTGGTGTCAAAACTTCTAAAATTAATATCCAAATTGACCATAATTCTAGATCCCTTATGTGTTAGACATGTGAATACATTTTCTCTTGGATGATCTTAGTTAATCTTGTTATTGCATTTTTCTTGATATGTGGAAAAATGATTAAATAGATATTTCATCATGATGTTATGCTTTTAAACTATTTAAAAAGAGAAGAGGTCTGTATGAAATACTACATTTCAAGTTATAAAATATATCATTGAAAAGGTCTTATTCAATGGTAAAACAAAAATTGTGGCTTTTGGGTTTAGGGATCAATTTTATCCAATGAAGTGATTTTCATTTTATTCCATCTTTTCACTATGTAACTTTCATATGGGTGAAATAGAGGAAGGCTAGGGCATGAGGTGGTTGAGGGGAATGGGGAGTGAGAAAAAAAGGGCAATGGGAAGGGCATTTGGAAAGCCTAGCTTTCTTAAAGGGTTGAAAAGGATCTATTGAAATTTGAAAGCTGTATTGTGAAAAATGTGTCTTGGCTTGCCTAGCGGATTGGATATTTGCATCTTCCTTATTTTTCATCACTCTTTGGAGGTATTTTTCTTGTTGATTAATTTGTAAATTGGTAGGAAATAATTAGGACCTTGTAGGAAAGTATTTTGATTTTGAAGAAAAATATATATTTTCCATTAAATACTTTTTTATGCCCTTTGTATAAATGGGTTTCTTTGAATTTTGAATTAGAATTCAATTTCATTATGTTGGGAGAATTTTAGTTTGTAGAGTTTAAATTTGGGAAAATACAAATTAGTACCCAAACTCTTTCCAAAACTTCTTATAAATCATGTAATTACATATTTGAGATAATGGGTAGATTTTGAACAAAATGGTATAGTTGAATTTTAATGGGAGTTTTTCTATTTTTTTGTGAAAATATAGATTTTTTCCTAATCCAAAAATTTATTGTAAAATGTATGCAGCTTGAAAAGTGTAATCCTCTTAGAAATTAGTTCAAAAGAGTATCTTTGAATTTTTTAACTGTTTAATTTTAATTTTGAAGAAAAATGAAGATTTATGAATAAAGGAACCTAGACATTGAAGGACTTTCTAAAAATATCTTAAATTAATTATTTTTAGAATTTGAAACTTTTGGATTATTATTATTTTGTGGAAACATGGTTTTTGGCATATAATGAAGTGTACTTTACTTGGGATGTGTTTTCTTGTGTATATCAAGTACTTTTCCATCATGATGGTTAATTAAAAAAGTCTCTTTATAATGTGTGGTAGGAATGATAGGGAAGTTAGAGCCTAGAGTGGATGGATCTAATTGTAGAATGCAATGTCTAAAATAGGATGATCTACACCATAATAAAGTGGCATACAATACTTGAACTACAAATCTCTACATAATAATAAAAAATACAAGATTAATTAGATGCAAAATCTAAATTAGAATACGCTACATCTTAATAAAGAATAAAAGAAATTTAAATATGCAATGTGTAAAAGGATGTTTGAAAGAGGACATGCATTTGACAAATGTTGCTATATGGGGGCTTGCTATTGAGACTAAGGGTCTAATCAGCTCTGGCTTATACTTAGAGAGCTATGGGAATACCACTCCTTGTCCTAGGCCATCATTGTCTTCCTTGCTTGACTAGACCATGTAGTTTTATCTTTTTTCTAAGAAAACCTTGAGTGATGTGATCTTGATTGTGGCCAATCTATGACTATACATTGTGAGTGTGCTTGATAATCATTGTGACCATATCTTAGTCTAGAGGCATTGGAATTAGGATCCCACATGATTAGGTGGTCTTTCATTGGAATTTTTTGAGGAGTTCACATGGATCTTGAAGCTCTTAATTTATTTGTACTACTAGAACTTGTTATATTCGAGAAAGTTGCATTCTTGAATTGTCGTACTTTTATATTGGGTTTATCATTGCATTAGAGTGTGTTTCATCCATGTTTGATGTGAATACTAATTTGTAGTCATGTAATAATTGTCTTTTGATTTGAAATTGTAATTTGAATTGTAATGAGAATCTCACATGGCATATAGTCCTAATTTTGATGTGAATTAGGATTTATATGTACTCTTGTTGGAAAGTGGCTTATATACTTTTTATAACTTGGATTCATGAGTTACCTGCTATTTGAGATCAAACAATGATAACAAATCTTTGTGATTTATTTTCTTTTAAATTTGTTGATAAATCACCTATATTGGTAAGAAATATTATATTACAAAATTATGATCCATTTGGTTTAGAATGTGAATGATTCACTTAGTTGAATAAAATAAAGAATGTAATGTTGTAATGAAATCAAAAGCATTGATGAAATGTATGTTATCTTAATTTCATTGAAATGTATGCTTCTTGATATATAAATGTATAGAGTTGTTAGTAGTAATTAATCATGTAATTGAAGGTGAACTAATACTTACATTTTAAAGTATACTTATAAGTGTTTTAAACCTTAAAATATGATTAAATATATTAAAAACCATTGGTTCAAATCATTCAGTAATAGCACACAAATCAATTAAGTTAAGATGTATTTAATGTTATTCATTTTGTGGTTGTATTGGCTTAGCTATGCACCTATTTTGGTCTTATCTATGGGGCAATGCAAGAAGTTGGGTCCATGTTTTGGCCAAAAAGTGGTAGTGTTTTTTTCTTTGTCACAATTTACACATAGCATCTTAAGAAAGTCTAGTAATATGAAATCTAGTGTTTTGAGTCTAGTTTTCAAATATGTAATTTATTATAATACCTAGATGATACATGTTAATTTTTAATAGGAATGTACAAAAACCACTTTTCAAAAGTCACTCTTTAGGTCCATAACATGCACATGTACTTCAAACATGATTTGACCTAAATAGAATTATTTTTCTACTTCCTTTTGGGTAAATATGTGCATTATAGTGAAGTTTTATGAGGATATTTTTTATGTTTTTTTTTCAAATATATATTTTTTATTTATTTTTTATTGGCCCTAATTGTTGTTTTTGAAAACCCCTCATGTATGACCAACATAATTTGAGCTAAACAAATCATTTTTTGACTATTTTTTCATTCTGTAAAGAATTATGTTCAAATTGATGATGTATATAATATTTTTTAAAGAAACTTAAAAAATTAAGAATTAAAAAATACTAAAACTTGACATTTGAAGTTTATGGACTAGTTCCATTGGAAATTAATTAATAAATAGAAAAATAAGTCCAATTATTTAAAAAATTACATATTTGAAAACTAGATATTGTCATCTATAATGAGTTTTAACTTTTTAAAAAATTATGAAAAAAAGTCATTAACAATTTGCTAAAGTCAATTTTTTTCTTGCTATTTTCATGACATTGTACTTTTAGGTCCAATGCTAAGGGGTGTTTTTCCAAGCCTAAAACAAAACCAAAGGCATGGTTTTCAAGCTTCAAAATTTATGAAATACATACCTGCTTTAAATAAGTGTTTTACCTATCTAGTCATTAGTGGGTCCTATTTACATGTTAAGTCAACTTAGGTCCTAGTTTCTTTTTCTAGAAGTCTTAGTTGTTTAGATTAGATCTTATCCTATCTTATTGTAGAGAAGGGGGATTCACTACTCACAGGATGAACTATCCTAAACTACCTCAAGGAATAGCGCGAGAGTTCTAGAATTGGAAAGAGCAGGCCACACAAATTTTCTAAACAAATTGACAAGCTCTTGGCCAAAGGATGACAGTGCAGAATATGAATGACAGTGTGGTACGCTGGCATCTTAGAAGTGCGCTAGCATCTTGTACGAACCAGAAAGTGAGTTCATCACATAAAATAGCTAAATGACTACTTCTACTCCAATTGCTAAAAACCTTAGAATGCAAGAAAGTAGCAGAATATAACAAAACTGAAATAAAGAAGTATAAATGAGAGAGACAAGGAGGAGAAAGGAAAGAAGATTCTCAGAACAATCCAAGTAATGAAGCCTCCAACTAGAAGATATCTTCAATACTTGTGTCTATAAGATTGAGAGAAAGTGTTGGGGCTGTATAGGGGTTTCCCTTAGTCAAACCCCCGTTTTGGTGTTCCCACCTCCATGGACAGCCAAATAGAAAGAGAGTGTAACCAAAATGTAAAAAGCATGTGGTGGAAGAAAAAACCACTTCAGGAGTAGAACCCGCACCACCAAGCACGTGAGTGATAAAAGTAAACCCCGCTCGAGGAGGAGAACCTGTATCACAAAAGAGGTGATAAAAGCAATCCCCACTCCAGGAGGAGAACCCGTATCACAAAGCAGAGATGCAATAGATGGGGGATGTGTGAAATCCCAAGATGCTCACAAGCACAAGATAAAAGGGATAGAACTACAAGGCTTAAGGAAATCCAAAGAGAGAGAACAAGAGAGCTACAAGAGCCAAGATTGTTGTAAGGAGGGAGAGCGAGATAACTGCAAGAGCTAGAAGTGTGGTAGAGGGTGTTGTATGAGCTTGAGAAAATGTTTTTGTAGCAAGCAATGGAGCTGTACAAACAAAATTTGGAGAGTAGAAGGATAGAGCCAAAGCTAGAGAGAAATTAGAAGTAGAGGAATAGATCTAGAGATGGAGGAAGAGAGTTGCAAATGAAGTGAAAAGATAGCAGTTAAGGAAGGAAAAGAAGCTTCCCGAGCCATTTCATGGCATCTCGAGATATTACCATCGAGCAAAGGAGGTGACAAGTGGAAAACATGCATGAAGGCAGTCATTTGAGCATTAAAACGTCACAGGACGATAGCACGGTGCACAAACATCCGTGCGACACGCTAGTGTTTAGACACGTTATGCTACAAAACAACGAGAATGGGAAAAGTGCAAGGTTCGATGCAAAGCTCATGTGTGAAGGAAAGATGTTGAAAGGGGTGTTGAGCATCTTGAGAAGGAAAAATGGCTGATGCAGGGGATAAAACGAGCCTAGACAAATGCTAGGGGAATGGACACTAAAGCAAATGCAAGAATGTATGTGAAATTGCAAGGGGTGCAATTTTACGACTATACATTTTCCCCCACTTTAGTGGGCATATGAATATATGCTAATATGCATGCTAAAGGAATTATACTAAACATAAATAACATCATATGCTAAAATGATACTGTAGAGGAAGCAAATAACTCTTCAAACCAAAGAAGCATGCCCCCAGTTTGAAGATCTACAATTTAACAAACATATTAGACAAGGAAAACCTGCACTAGACAACAATGTTAGAACATAAAAAGCTAAAGGATTTGAGTCAATATAGTGAAAGAGACCTCGATGTAGAAGGTTTTCTTAGTACTATTCATCATCCCCAAAATAATAACACATAGAATAATTCTAAGATGAAGAGAAGGAGGGCATATACTCAGTATGAAGAAGATGTAGATCTTTGATCCGGTATATACAATTGAGAAGAAGAGAATCTAAGAATGTAAGCGCCTCATAGGCTCGCATACCTATAAGGAAGGTTTCCTCCAAGATCTCTCTCATGAAGGAAACCAATAAAAGCATCTTACAGGCCCGTGGACCTACAATGAGGCAACCCCCAAGATCTCTCACATGAAGGAAGCCCCAAGAAATAAGTGCCTCACAGGCCCCCAGACCTATAAGGAAGTTATCCTCCAAGATCTCTCACATGAAGGAAAACCAAAAAGGCACCTTACAAACTTACAGACCTGCAAGGAAGCGTCCCTCAAGATCTCTCAAATGGAGGAAGCCAGGAAAGTTCTCTATAGGCCCGTAAACCTGCAGGTAAGGTGTTCTTTAAGATTTCTCACATGAAGGAAACCTAAAGAAAGCACCCTACAGATCTGCAGACCTATAGGGGAGTGAACCCCAAGATCTCTCACATGGAGGAAGCTCAAATGAAGCACCCCACAAACCCATAGACTTGCAAGGGGGTATCCCCCAAGATCTCTCACATGGAGGAAACCAAAGGAAGGGGACTCCACAAAGTCAAAAAGTGGCTTCACAGGCACACCTGCAAAGCAAAAGTAGCTACATAGGCAAGTAAGCAGACATTCATGCAGACCGTTGATAGATTGGAAATATTTTAAAGGTGTCCCTTGGGAACCAATCAAAAGAAGAGGGTTCCACTCAAGGGATGTGTTGTTTGAAAAGCGAGGTTTAGTCAGGCTACCCCCAAGCTAGATGTGAATAGATTAATTTGAGAGAAGATCTTTCAAAGGGGGTCCCTCGGGAACCCTTCAAAAGAAGAAAAGGATCCACTCAAGGGACACTTCATTTGAAAGATAGAGAGAAGAGAGGGGGTCCTTAGAAGGACACACATCTCTAGAATATGTTATCACTGCCCCCATCATATAGGGGAGGAGAACCATGCAAGACACTTAGAATAGGATAGAGATAAACCTCGATATCATTTTTCATTTGAAGAAGAGGTAGGTGCATCAACAAATAAATAAGTGATTCTAGCCGAATCATGAAGTTGTATTTTGTCCTTCAAGGCCTTACATTCGCTAGTGGAATGGCCAAGCACTCGATGATATGCATAGAAAGAATTTTTTGCTTCATCATGTTCATGAAATTTCTTGCGTGTAGGAGAAGGAAGAGTGATCAAGTTGGATTTTATAAGCCGAAAAAAGTACACTCTTGCTCAAATAAATAATGAGGAGCAGGAAGCAACCCTTTCTCTTGTGGAGAAAGATTCAACTGCTCACAAGAAGGCACAAAGATAGAAGACAATGGAGGAAGAATCTTTTCAACAGAACGAGGTTGAGAAGAATTCATGTCACTCAACCATGGCTTCCATTTAGATCATTCATTTGAGCAACCAAGCCCCAAATTATTCTTACGGGATGTGAATTCTATAGGGACCTGAATTCCTTGTTCGTTACGCTTGAAACCTTTATGCCCATAGCCATATTTAGATACAAGCTTAAAGTTGGGGCCATAATGTGTTTGCAAATCTTGAAAAGGAGTATCCTCATAAAGAGCATTGTCCCAACAATGGGGATCACACTCCTCTATGGGATTGCCATCATCCTCTTTAACAATATTGTCAACATTATCTTCTTTAGCAGAAGCGTAATCATCTTCCTCAAAAGGAGGATCAACACTAAGAACATTACAATTATTGCTCACACCATCCCGAGATGCAAAAGAACAATAATCTTTGATAGCGGGTGTGGATCATGTTATCAGAAGGTTTGAGTGGATCGGGTTGACTTTACATTCCCCAATGAAGGATTTTGTAAAGTACAAGGAACCCTAATCATCACCAAGACATGCATTCTTTTGAGAAGAAGCATAAGGAGTAAACTTAAGATTTCTTGCTTCAGAAGGATCTTCTTCAGGGACATTTATCTCAAGAGCATCCTTTGTAGTAGGTACTACTGGAGTAAACATCGACACATTGGGAGACACTGAAGGGATATGAGTAGGTATAATCAAAGCTTGACCAATAACTTCCATCTCACATAAGTGCATAGCATCAAGGTCAGCTTTGACTTGTGACTACTCGATTATTACAAATGAACTTAATAGATTTATGCAAGGTAGACGAGACTAAACCCATGTAGCATGAATCCATGGTCTACCAAGAAGAAGGTTATATGGTAATTTTTCTGACATAACATAAACAAGGGTGGGTATGGTAACGGGTCCAAGCTGTAAAGGTAATACTATTGTACCTAGAGCTTTTCACTCAACATTATCAAACCCATGAATAACAACAGAAGAAGCATTAAGAGAAGACAAATCAATATTAATCTTAGGAAATAGATTGATGCTACATACATTGAGCGTCAAACCAGTGTCAAACCTCAAGTACATCTAATACCAATTTTATTAATGTTAATTATGATCATTAAAGGGTCTGCTTGCTTCTATACTTCCAGAGGTAGGAGTTCTTTCAGATAGAACGTAATATTCGAAAAATCCGCACGAATATACACCATCAATGCATTAGCATCCATCACCCTAGTGGAAGAAGGTAAAAGGATCTTTTGCAAGGCTTCTTGAAGCATTCCTTGATAAAATAGAGCAGACTGAAGCAAGTCCCACAATGAGATCTTAGCCAGAGTAACTCAAAGTTTCTCGACAAGATCGTAATCACTGGGTGCTTTAGTTGCAGGTTTAGGTGCTTGAGGAAGGATTGGTTGCTTATTCTTTCTATTCCCATAAGTATGGGCTACCACTCTATAAGAGGGAGCCATAGAAATATTAGGAGAATGACTATCAAATGCAACACCATTAATAAAACAAACCCTTTTAGGAGAAGAACTAGTTGAAGTCATGTAAATGACGGGTCTCTTAAGCCTTTGAGGGGTAGTAGAGACATATTACATTTATAGAATCATCACAACTAGTAGAACAATTATTCATAGAAATATTCTTAACATCGATCCAGGGAGGATTGGATGTGGAAGGAGGTTCATCATTCGCCAATGCATCTTCTCTAGAAGAGAGTGCATCAGAACAAAGATGAAATTCATCATTCAACAATGCATCATCTCCAAAAGAGAGTGCATTAGAATGAAGAGAAGGTAATGTAATGCTAAGAAAGGTATAAACGATTTCATCTTCTTGCAACAAAATATCCTTTGAAGCAAGAGGACTTTTGTGAGAAGGATCAAAGACACCAAGTGACATGGGTAAAGCCAATTCACGATCACATGCATGAAATGGGACATCATTAATATTTTGAACAAAATTTGATACTGAACTAATAAAATAAGATATTAAATTCATTATGAAATTTTCAGTATTTTCTATGTTCTACTAGTTTGTGTTTTCAGAGGTTTTCGAAGCAAAATTTGAGATCATAACTTGCATCAGTCCCTAAAATTCAATTGCCAAAGACACTAGTATTTTAGGGACTGAACTAGTTCTCTAGGAGACCTTTCCAACGGTGCAAACAGTTCTGAATTTCGAGCACTGAGTCAAAAGCTATGACCCTACCAAGTAGGGGTAAATAAATTTCTAGTTTTTGAAGAAGTACCTTGTTCACGTTGGGTTCACCAAAATGTAGAGAAGGGGGATTCGCTACTCATGAGTTCTCTTCGTACAAAGAGCCTCACAGGGTGAACTGCCCTAAACTACCTCAAGGAATAGCACAAGAGTTATAGAATCAAAAAGAACAAGTCACGAAGATTTTCTGGAAAAATTGACAAGCTCTCGGCCAAAGGAAAACAACACAAAATATGGATGATAACACAACATGCTGTCATCTCAGAAGCGCACTAGCGTCTCATATGGACCAAAAAGTGAGTTTGTCACAAAAAATGGCTAAATGACAACTACTGCTTTGATTATTAAAAACATTAGAATGTAAGAAAGTAGAAAAATATAACAGAACTGAAATAAAGAAGTATAAATGAGAGAGACAAGGAGGAGAAAGGAAAGAATATGCTCACAAAAATCCAAGTATTGAAGCCTCCAGCTATTAGATATCTTCAATACCTGCATAAGATCTTGAGAAAATGTTGTTGTAGCAAGCAATGGAGTTGTACAAGCAAAATTTGGAGAGTAGAATGCTAGAGCCAAAGCTGGAGAGAAGTTAGAAGCAGAGGAATGGAGCTAGAGATAGAGGAAGAGAGTTACAAATGAAGTGAAAAGAAAGCATTTAAGGAAGGAAAAGAAGCTTCCTGAGCCATTTCAGGGTATCCTGAGTTGTTACCATCAACCAAAGGAGGTGACAAGTGGAAAACATGCACATAGGTAGTTGTTTGAGCATTGAAACATCGTGGGATACTAGCACGGCGCATAGATGTTTGTGTGGCGTGCTAGTGTTTGAACACGTCACACTACAAAACGATGAGAAGGGAAAAAGCACAAGGTTCAATGCAGAGATCATGTGTGAAGGAAAGCTATTGAAAAGGGGTGTTGAGCATCCTGAGAAGGGAAAAGGGCTGATGCAGGGGCTTAAATGATCCTACACAAATGCTAGTGGAATGGACACTAAAGCGGATGCAAGAATGTATGTGAAATTGCAAGGGCTGTAATTTTATGACTATACACTTATCTAGTTAGATTTTATTTAATTTTTGTGTCCTAGGTTATTTAATATTCATTGAGGTAGTTATCTCATTGTGCAAGATTAATACACATGTCAAGATCTTTTCTAATCCTATCTCACAAATTGCCTTTATAAGAAAGGCATCATATGTACATCATATATTCAATCTAGGAATCTTGTATCCATAATCACAACATGATATTCCTATCATTTCTCTCTTTGGGAAGTTATTTTTTTCTTCCAGGTGATGTTAGGGTGTTGGGAGTTGACCATTAACTCCTACATGGTATTAGAGCTTCAGTACTGCTGACTTCTTCCTAGATCCGAGGGATCCATTTTGACTTGAAGATTTTGTTGGGTGTAGCTGGGGGTCTCAAGGACCTCACCGTTGAATCTAGTGCATCAAAGAAAGTTGGGTTTGTCTTTCGTTTTGTCAAATTTTGTTATATTTTGTCAGATCTACAAGGGTTTCAAGTTGAGATAAGGTTACCAGACCTGGGAGGTAGCTAAATTTTTGGGGCACTTTGGGCCAAAAACGACCCTACCATCATATCTGAAAGGCTCGAAAAACTTTAGATCAACTATCAAATTACCAAAATCCAAGCACTTTTCCCTCGGCCTAAGATATATTTTTTACCCAATTCGGTCGATCACTAATTGTACAATCATATGACTTTGTCATGAAAAAAATCACACAGGTTGAGAGAAAAGCATTGTAGGTTTAGATTCTTTTTGGTTTTAAAATATTATTTTGAGAATATTTTTTTTTAAAATCAAAAGGAAAAAAATATTTGGTAGGGACTGTTTTCACAATACTTGCATAGATTGTAGAGTCGATAGAGTATGAGATTCTTCGTCATGTGCCACATGTCAACACATAATCGACCTATGCCACACCAGTCTATCTCCCATTAACCTACACACAACAACCATCAAAATCAAACCACACATTAGGTGAATCTTCCTTCAAATATTTTGGAGCATATCCTTAGATTCATCGAATATTCCATTGCAACTGACGAATAGAATATTCTGATGGAATATTTCAGTAAAGAAGAATATTCTATCTCAGAGGTAATATTCTAGTCTAACAACCACCAGAACATCAATTTTAAGATCGTGGACTGCTAACGTCAACACTATGTTAGCAATGACGTTAGCAACCCCTTAAGATTTTTGCCCCCCCTCTCCAATGCAGTTTTTGGTTTTGCAATCCAACTTCGTGGGTCCATAACTTGGTCATACCAACTCCTTTTCTTAATATATATATATATATTTTTAATTTCATTTAGAATTTTGTGCTCTTCCTAGTGGTACAATTGGTTTTTTATTTTGGTGCCTATTTTTCCAAAAATTGTAGATTGTCATAGGTGTTGCTGAATTGTTCTTGTTCTGGGAACTTCTCGGGCTTCATTCTTGCTCCTATGGTAACATTTTTGGGTTATTTTTTTTTGAAATTGCATAATTTTTCATTCAATTTCCTGTGGTGTGATAAGATTGATCTCATTTTATGTAAAAATTTTACTTTGAGCTTGTGGCCAAATTTAGCATATGTAAACACTAAGATCAAGTCCACTTCATTGTTTTTGACAAGTGACACCTATAATCGCACTAAGTATAAAGTTCAATAATCATAAATTGCTAGGGGGATTTCTTGATTATGTAATATGGCGAGGGGGGGGGGGTAATCTTGCAGTGGTTGATTACTTTCTTTTGCTTGTTGTGTGTTCTTATAATAGGGAAATCTCAAATTGAACTCCTAACTCCATATAATTATGCTTCATGAAGAAAATTAGTATGAAATTATCTCATAAGAAAGGGTTATCTTGGCTATCTAAAGGAAATCATTCCTCAACCTACTGATGCTAAAGAATTGGAAAAATTGGAGCTTGATTGTGAGAAAAAACTTGGATGCATATGCTCATTAGTTTCATTTGATTTACAATTTCATGTTAAATCATAAAAACACTTAAAGAGGCTTGGGAGGATTTTAAGAAATTGTATGGTAAAATTGATAATATTAGAAATATCAGATTGATAATGATTTGATGGATCTTGATCCTAAATGTTTTAACCACATCCAAGACTACATATATGTTGTGTGGTCTCACAACACGCCCCATTTTGCCCCTTGGAAAAATGTGGACCCCTTTTTTTTCCCTTTTTCCTTTGCTCTTTTGCTTTCGCTCGCTTTGGTGTTGTTTTGTTGCTCGGTTGGTTGTTGATTTCCTCTTTCATTTTCACTTGGCCTCTTTGTTGTTATATCCTTTTGCTTCCCAGATTTGGTGTTTTGGTCTACTCGCAATGTTTAGTACACTACCAAAAACCGGAGTTCTCGAGTCCTACATTTGAGCTGAAATAATTTGTATCTTCATACGAGTCTAGCTCCGCTTGGTATTTCATTGATCGGAGTTGTCAATCCCGATAATTTATTTTTTATTGGAGTTCAATATTTTATTGTTTTCTTTTCCTGAAAGTCGAAAACCAGAGAGTCTGCTTTGAATTTTGTTAAATCCATCTTTTAGACTCGGTTTCTAGTCTTTCCTTTCATTCCAGTTTTCTCTTTCCTATAGGGTATTTCCCAGATCCTAGTGTTTGTTTGTTCATTTCAAAAGCAATATTAGAAAGCTTTAATCCTAGTGATCACCAATCAATCACATATATTTAATGACATATACCTTATAAAGAATCAACGTGACATCTAATTGCCACATATATATCACCGCACTGTCTTCTTTCTCAAATAGCGAGCTAGCGCAAAAATCTAGATGTTCGTGATTTGAACCATAATATGTAATGATTGCATCTTTATTCTAGGAATTAATGTGAAATAATAGGTAATTAATGAAGGTGGCGAACTACCTATGTACTTGGAACCACCTCAAGAATGCAATTGCTTTTACAACACTCCACTTCCTGTCATATTGCAAATTTGCTAAGGACATTGAATTAACAAAATGACATTGGCGTGCAAAGAGAGGTAAATTTTGAGAAACCAAGACGCAACTACCAAGGGTTTTGAAGTTGCATTTTAAAGAATCACCATTATTAACCAAAACTAGGTATGTTTTAAATAACTAATACTTTGTTAAGTGTTTGTCAAGCTGAAAAATCTTGATAATGGTATTTCCCATTTAAAATTTGAAATGTTGATTATTCTCTGATTTGCTAAATTTAATCGAAAATGAATTGAAAGTTTTATGAAATGTAAGTTTTGGTTAAATTTAACCCTAACTCATACACAAGACACATATTATGAAAATTGTAGATGATGAAGGGTACTCCCCTTACAATCTAAAGCTCACAAAAACAACAAATAATGGCACAAACAAAATGCAAGAAGGAAAGCAAATATTTTCTATTCATTGAAATGAAAATGAAATTACAACATTATATTTTCCATCACATGGGCTTTTTGATTACATAAATCTAGAAGTCTACAAATCGAAGCCACCATCTACTTTGCTCTGGCCTCCTCTCTATAGTCCCCCTTTACATCCTTTATTTGGAAGGTGTAACTGCCCTAGAATCTTTTGTAAAGTGTAACCGCCTTAGAATCTTCTGGAAAGTGTAACTTCCTTAGGAAGATATTTTGAAATTTTATTAATTTTGGTATTACAACTTCGCAGGGTCATAACTTTTGATCCGGCCATTGGATTTTCTATTATAATACCTTTTCAGAAAGGTCTCAAGAAATCTTGTGCCAAAAAGTAAGGCCTAAAGGCCATACACTTTCGTTTTCCACCAATTTTCAGGCCCATCCGGAGCCTCTAAGTGCCTCAAAATTGACCCCGAAGATTTTACTAGGATTTTCGGAAATTAAAATTTTAATCTCTCAAATGACAAATGGTATTGAAGTGATTTCTTTTCCATTGGCTTCAATTTACCATTTTAGAGGTCTGTGTAAAATTTTGTGTCCAACTGTGCATAAATGCAAACTTACTAAAATAGTAACACTACCAAATTTAGCCCTTATTCAAAAGAAACGACATTTTTTTTCTAGGTGATGCAAGATTGCTCTTACACCCTGGATGCTCCTACATTAGTAGAGCACATTATATACAAAATGAGCACTTTTGATGCAAGGGAAAAAGATGAATTCAAGTATTGCAATTCACAAGTTGTACCCATCAACATAGTGGTTACAGACACTCATATGGGATGATCTTCCGACATTGAAATCTGTTCACGGCTATTACAAGAGAATGCTTCTCAATGTACCAAAAATGTTGTGGAAAATAGGTTACTTCTTGCAGGAGGGTTTCCTCCAGTAATGGAAGCTCTTGAATTAGTTATGCAATGTATAAATCATTACAACACAACCAAGAGGATTGTTGAGAAAGAAGGGAGAATTTATGCAAACCTGTCACAGAGAGGAATCATATGCACATTTGTTCTCCCCATTTACACACAAATGTTCAATGTCGACCTAAAGGCCAAGAACAAGACATATTAGAGCACTGAAGAGCGTAATAGAGAAATTATGAGCACCCAATGGTGCCAACAACCAATTACACAATAAACCAAGGTAATTTAGAGGTCTATGTTTAAACAAGAAATGCAAGATATTATAACTTTGTTGAGCAGAGTAGTTGGTTTAAGGGATGCAAGTAAATTTGAACCCTAGATGTTTGTGATAATATCTTGCATGATAGAGGGTCTTGTGGAATTGCATTGGGGAAAATTGATAAGTGACATACTACATGAACATATTACTACATTTCCCAAAACCAAATACTTCTACATGTCATCGTACGTTATTTACTCCTATGCTATGAGAGCCAATAAAGAAGGGTTGAAACAGATTGGTACTCTAGGCACAAAGGTTGGCAATAGTTTGATATATGCACATCTACCATTGATCAACATCCATGGGTATAAATATTATTATAGGAAATTTAATGATTTGTTCTCCATGAAATTGGTGAGAACAATGGAAGGTGATAAAGCTAAAACATTATCCTTGGAAGCACAAAGTGTCATTCGGCCTATGGGAGGCTGGTACATACAGTTCCCAACTTACTCCTACATTAGAGTGGAGGGATTTGATGGAAACCCATTCATGTTGCCCAGGTATCTTACAGATAAAATTGTTTTATTGGAATTAGTTAGATAGTTAAAACCATCTCAGACTCTTTATAGCCATGCTCACAAAAAGGCCTCTTTTAAATTTCCCATTACAATAGGAAATTA
Source organism: Sequoia sempervirens (assembly GCA_007258455.2). Taxonomy (NCBI): domain Eukaryota; kingdom Viridiplantae; phylum Streptophyta; class Pinopsida; order Cupressales; family Cupressaceae; genus Sequoia; species Sequoia sempervirens. Next base: position 110,602,099 of record VDFB02105785.1, read on the forward strand.
TAAGTGTAGTGCAATTAAAGTAACTGATTTGTGTGAAGAAGAACTGAGGACCTACCATTTTGAAGAGTTCCCACTCTAGAGAGTGTATTATGATTGTGATAGGTCAAATTTGAGTGCTAGAAAATGAGCAGCAAACAAAGTAATGCAAATAACACTAAAACAACCTACACCTCAAGTTTAGCCTAGTTGGATTCAACACAATATAGAAACAACAAATGAAACCTTTTACCTTATGTTGAATCGATCCTTTGGTTGGCCCTTCGATCTTCGGTGTTGTATGCTCCTTGGATGGCAAGAGATGCAAGCTAGATGATAATATGAAGGTGGATGCAAGTGAGTGCAAGCATGAAAATGGCTAAGTATGGATTCTAGGAAAAATTTGCAAGAGTTTGGCTATAATGCATGATCTCTCCAAAATGAGAGAAAAGAGGGGGTATTTATAGAGATTTTGAAAATCTCTAGGGAAATAGATGGTTAAGATTGAGCCACCAAGATCAAGATGTAGGGCTAAGGTGAGTTGAGAACTCACAAGCCCTCACATCTTGACATGTGGCATGTGATATGGCTTAAAAAGGGTGATGTGTACATGAGGTGGAAGGATAGTACATGACATGGAGAGGGTACATAGTACCTTGGGATTGGGACAAGATCTCCTCATAAAGGAGGTACTTGTCCCCATGTGGGTGAGAGGACAAGTGGGGAATTAAAAATTCCTCAAATATTCTCATGGGGATGAGAGAAGGAATTTAAAATTCCTTTAAATGCATTGGGGGATTAAATGTGAATTAAAAATTCACATGGGGAATGGAGATGCCTTGTCCAAAAAGAGAAAGTATTTAATAGGGTTGACTTAGGACAAATGACATGGAGTGATTAAGGCTATGCAAGTACTTGATTAGACTAATTAATGAAGATTAGAAGAGGGTTAGATTTCACATGTGACTTGATGTGACAAGTCAAAGATCACATGGGGAAGAGAAAAAGGAATTTAATATTCCTTGGAAGGATAAAAGGAATTAAAAATTCCTTGAGAGGTTGATTAGGCTAGTTAATGAAGGATTAGAGGAGGGTTAGGTGGCTAAGAGAGATTAGAGGCCAACTTGCAAAAGTTGGAGGATGTGACACACCCTAATCAAGGATTAGGCATGTGCACATCCTAATGATGATATTAGAAAATGAATTAGGATAAAATTATGGAAGATGTGACATGAAGGGAATTAAATAAATGACATATTTATTTAATTCAATTGATGAAAAGGAGGATTCAAGAGATAAGGTATTTATTTATTAATTAAATAATAGAGATATTACTTAATTAATGCAAATAAGGGGATGCTTAGACGAAAGGGGATAAATTTGGATAAATCAAGTGTCCAAATTTAGGTGTCTACAATGATATTGATGGAAATATTTCTAAATATATATTTGGTTTTCATGCTCATGTGCCACATTTAGAAGATTATTGGCTTAACTGTGAAGACGAGCATGTGGTAAGAAGAAGAAAATATGAAAGAATGACTTTAAGATTTTCTCCGATGCTCAAACTTTATGACATCCCAGATCAATTGGAAGAAGATGATGGCCATGTGTTGAACCAATTCTACAATGATGACAGGGTATATGATGAACCCATTCTAGACCCAGGTGTTGATGATGAAGATATGACATCAATTGATGAGTTCACCAGACTAGTCTTAAGGTATACTCAACACTAGATTGATGATTTTTGCAAAGGTTTGTGAGAAAGAGGAATTGAGCCTATCTTCTTAGAAGATAAAATAAGGAAACAAAGAGATGAAATTGCATTAGAAAGTGGAGAGCCTACCAAGAAGAAAAGAGAAATTAGTAAGGAGACTCCAGGTATTAGAATTGAAGAAAGAACCCCTGAAATTACAATACAAGAAGTTCCCATAAAACCATCTGATAAAAAAAAAGATGCAGATACAGGTAAAGATAAATCTAAATTAAGACCTAAAGGCGCATCTTCCTCTACAGCTAAACCAAGAACAAAAGTAATTCTTGATGAAGGAATATGAGCAACAGAAAATGTTGGTCCGCAAACCAGGTTTGCATCTCAAAGGGCTGAAACACTATTTACCTCTCCTCCTTCCATTAATATTGCTAGTATTAAACAAGCACTAGGAGGGACTCCTATAGCTTTAGAGGAGATTTCTGAAGAAGATGAAGCTAGAATTAAAGAATAGGTAGACAAATGGGGTGCTATATGGGAGAAAGTGAAAGAAAAGAAGTCTAAAGACAAACCCATGGTACACCTAGTGATAGAAGAAATTTAGGATATAGGTTCTAACCCCATAAATGTTGAAGAAGAAGAGTTTATTCAAGGAACACTTGCCTCAGAGGAAGGAAACCACAGTGTACTTGAAATGGAAATAGGGGAGACTGCAAAGTAGAATCCTATTGATGAAAGAATTGTTGAAGATACTCTTGATTCCCAGCCTTCACTTGAGAATGTGCAAAATGTTGATGAACACTCGCAGGTCTTTGAAGAATAAGAGAAAGGCCATGCTGAAACTGAAATTAAGACTAAAATTGTAGAAGAAGAAGCTACATAGTTTGCAGGAGATGGAATTGAAAATAAAGAGAATCCTGTATAGCAGTAAATAAAGAAGATAATGCTCAGAGAGATGAAATAGAAGATCTGGATAGACAGAAAATATAAGTCTCCAAATGGAGGAGGCAGTGTCAAACCCTACAAATCCCAAATCTATGCCAGATATTATTAAAGAAATCCCCATTTCAAAAAATGTGGCAAGTCAAAGAGAAGATGTTCCTGAAACAAGTGGTAAAAAGGAACAAAGAAATGTTATAGAGGTACAACAAGATGATGATACACCTAATTGGTTAATTAGGGAATTAGCTTCTCCAATGGAAGTGGATGTATTACCTCTAAATCTTAATAATTTTATATAAGAAGTAGGTACTCCTAAACCTAGATGCAGAGCAAAGACAAAACATGTCATACAAAGAAATGAAGATGGAAATAGAACTATTCAGATAGTCACTCCAACAACGAATAATGATAGACATGAAATAACACCTAAGGAGTATAAGATAGCAACTATTAACCTTGTAAACTCATCGTGGCAGTAAGAGTTAGAGGAAATAAAAGTAAATTTAAATGCTATTATTGCCAGAGTACAAAAATATAAATAGAAGAAAATAGAATTGAAAGAACAGGTTGCTACCTTGGAACATTTCATTTAGTCATTAACTTTATCTATTTGACAACAAGTTGAATTGCCCCAACATCTGGTGTTGATGTCACAAGAACAAGTAGATGCAATTGTAGCAGGAGCAGGTCATCAAAGTAAAGCGAAACATTGAAATTCTCATGCAGTCAGATGTCCAAGAGTTAATATAGAGTGATGTAATATCAAGACATGAACTTTCATTCCCAAGAAAATTGAAGAAATGGTTGAAATGGGAAGGTAACATGTTAATACAACGTATTGAAGGATTTGAAAAAGTCACCATCGAGTGCAGAAGATTGATTAGTGAAGAATTTATTGAAGTAATAGCATGTCAAGGTTTTGATCCCCAAAAACTAGGAAAGGAAGGAAAAGAAGCTAAAGCCTTCAAGGAATGGATATAAAGAATAAATAGAGATCATGTTCAATTTATGATGTAGGAGATCATTGATGAGAAAATATAGTGCAAAAATGTTATAGCCAAGTATGAAACAAACAAAGCACAAAAAAATGATATCATACTTCGAGTAACTGAAGAATATATTAGGTTCAAGTTCAATTGGAGAGCAATACGAAGAATTTCAAAAGAACACATGCATCAAGTATTAAGTGCTTTCTGAGAGTATTGGTTGAAGAAAGAAGGAAGAATCCTGAAGCCCGAGCCACAAGTGAAAAGAGAAAGAACCGAATACCAGATACCGAAAAATGTGATGAGGTTTATTTTGTTTCAATTTTGAATTTGCAAGTTGATCCCAGTCTCGGTAGGAATTCTTCATTCCAGTGCTTTGGAAGGAAGCTTGTAGCCTCGATTAATGCAAAGTGTTCATGTTGAAGTATGAAGAAAAGTGTTGCTGCGGACGAAGTCAAAGCCTTGACTTATTCTAGAATGTTCTTGATGACAGCTGGTAGATGCCATGTGCCACGTTTTAATTTGTTATTTATGATTCTCTGGATGGACTCTTAAGTTGAAATTTTGTGGCCTTGTTTCTATAAAAGGCCATCTCATCCCTCATTTTTATTTTAAGTTCAAAATTTGTGGATGTCAAAGGAGCATAAACTTTTTTTAATTTTTTCTCTTTTTTTCCTATTTTTTGAACCATTCCGGCATAAAACTTTGTATGCACGTAGACATTAATTAATATTAGAGATTGTTAGATAGCTACCTATCTTAGTATCTTTTGTAGCTGGTTTTGTTAGTTCGGCCAAACAAGACTGTATGTTGCACTGTTTAAGGGTGCGCATACAAAACCTACTCGGTGTCTAGAAATGAAAACCTCTCTTTAAAAGCTTACACCGTTTTATATGTAGTTGTGAAGCAATCTAGTGAATATCAAAGTAGTTTGCTTTGTTTTAATTAATTCTTTGGGGCATCCATGGAGAATAACCAGGATAAATTTTTTATTTTTTTGTATTTTTTTATACTTTGTTTTAGAATAGATGTTTAAATATTTGAAAATGTTCAAAAAATTTAAATGAATGGAAGGAATTTTATTGAAAATATTTTGTTTTCCATAAAGTTGTTGAATTATTAATGCTAAATCTACTTAAGTGATAGCAAATAATTTGTGATATTCATGAAATATTATGTCGAATATTTTGATTTCATGATGTTATCCTATGAATGAAGTGAAATTTTATGTGAAATGTTTATGATTCTTAGCAAAGCTAGAAATAACCGTAGTCCCTTTGAGATTAACAACAATATCACATCATTACCCGAGAGAGAACCTAGTGCAACCATGACCTAGTTATCAGAGACTTGGGATTAAGCAAAAGCTAATCTTTATCCTGTGAATGCAAAATTTCCCTTAGGTTGTCTTTGTTCCATATGTTTCAAGAAGGATAGGCTCTTTGTGGTCTTGTTTGTGAATATTTTATTCGACCTATTTTCTACAAGTGAAATCGTCGTCAATAGGAACTAGTGCTAGAAGAAGGGCCTATTCTTGTTATTTTTGGTTTTGTTAGGGTTTAAACTAGATTTTCGTAGAACCACTAGATCTCGGTCTAGTGATCCTTGGGTGACTTTAGTCAAGCTTAGTGGGCGAACATCGTCTAGACCTCAAAAGTATAGAATTTTAAGTGCAAGTCCAAAGATTGCAATTTTTGTTACACCACCACCTCCTATAGTGATGGAATTCTTTAATGTGGAGTCACTGATTCAATTCTTTGTATACAACAATTTACCAAAAAATCCTGACAAGTTGTGTCCTAAATATTATTTTCACAAAGATGCAGAAGAACATATCATTATATTCAAGGATACATGCTTTAGAGAAAGAATTCAACATGAAGATGCCATATGTAGGTTGTTCGCATATACTTTGAGTGATGAAGTTTACCAGTGGTATATCAACCTACCTCGTAATTCTATTAGATCATGGCAAGACATGGAAACTCAATTTTTAGCCAAGTTTAGAACACTGACTAATCCTACTTTGTTATATCATCAATTCACTCAGATCAAGAGGTTTGAAGGCGAACCTATAATTGCTTTTAATGACATATTTTAAAAGTCTTATTCTAGGTTACAAGCACCTTATTCAATAGTGGATAATTTGTCTGCTATCATAGTTTATTGTACAACAGTAGATCCTTTGACTGCTATGTTTGTGAAGTGAAGAGAAAATCCCCCTACTACTTTACCAGAAGCCTATGTCGAAGCCGTAAGTGTAAATTTAGAAATGAAACATCTTGGAAATGGATCATTCGTGAATGGAAGAAACAGATTGAATATTTACCCTACCCCGATTGCAAATGTAGTCCCTATAGGTCATCCTATGGCTCCTAATGTTTATCCTACAATGGTCCAGAATGGGACATTTCCTCAAAATACTTTCTTTCAACTAGGAAATAGTCAAGCTTTAGTCCCTCACCCTGTTTCAACTATTACAAAGCTGCGTCCTAATGAAAATTATTTTTTCTCGCAAACTCAAGAAAATAAAAATTTCAAAATTTTTGAGGAAAAGGAAGACATGAAAGAAGTTACAACTCAACTCAAAAGACTAACCACAGAGGTTACACAATTAAGGAATCAAAATTTCTATCCTTAGAATAATAATTAGAATTTGCAAAATTGAATGTATAATGCTCCAAGGCCACCTAGACCTTGGAATACATGCCCTAATAATGGGGGAGTATCAACACCTTTAGATAGTATTGATTCAACTGATGAAAATTCTACATCAAAATTGAACTTAGTTGACCTTGCAATGAATAATTGGTGTAGAATTCACAATACAAATGCTCATGCTGAAGTAGATTGTTCACAATTCAAAATTGCTTTAGACATTTTCCTTGCTACTACACACTACAATGAACATTGTGATTCTCATCCTCCTAAAGGAAATGAATTAGTTTCGGTAGGATATGACTCTTCTCTAGTCTTGGAAAGTTATGAAAGCTTCAAATCACCTATTGTTATTACAATTCGTGCTCATGAATATGAAAGTGATAATTCGACTATGACTTTGGAAACATATACTTTTCCTTATCAGGACAAAAATGAGCCTCAAGAAGAAATAGATGAAATAAATGCCTTCTAATAGTATCAGAAGGAACATAATTACAACACGAGGAATAACATTAACAATGGAGGTAGATTCAATGGGCCTTTAATGACATCCATCTCGCCTAATAACTTCAACACTCCACCTGATGACAAATCAAGTAATAACCCTTGGTTACCCAAGGTAACCTCTCACTACAATTCATCAAATGCTTCAAAAGGTGAAAAGATAGACTCCGTTGATCAAAAAAATTTGACTAATTATTTAGCAAAAGAAATTAAGAAGGTAAAGGTTATCCTTTCTCTATTAGAATTGCTTAAGACACCTATGATCAAGAAAGCTTTCTTAAACACTTTAGAATATTTTCCTAAAGAAAGAAAATTCAAGGACATTCAAGTGAAAGATAGTTAGGCTAAAGCAAAAGATAAGAACATCATTCCCATAGCAGACGTGCAAGTAGACTTTTACAAAGGGAAATTAAAGTCCCCACCATTTTTGACCACTTTAAGAATATTTGGTAAGAATATTCATAATTGCTTAGTAGACTCTGGAGCATCTACTAATGTGATGCCGCTATCCATATGTCAAACATTAGGGGTTAACCCCTACAAGTTCTTTAAAGAAAGTCACTCAACTTGACAAGACAGAGGTAAACGTAGTAGGAGAGTTGACTAATATTCACATGCAATTGGCTTATGATCCTAGAATCCAATATTATGTTGACATTCAAGTCATGGAGATACCTAATACTTATGGTATGCTTCTAAGTAGAGATTGGTCTAAAACATTGAATGGATACATGGCTACCGATTTCTCACACATGTGGTTACCATGGAAGGGAGTTCCTAATCAAATGTGGATTGAAAGAGAACCATGCATGAAATACATGATCATAGATTATAATAAAAAAAATGAAGTTCTATATATCAATGTAGAACCAGGAGTTTACAAAATATGAAGTTCAGGAGTTAAAAGTGAAGAAGTTTTCACTTGTGATGCTAAGAAATCTAATGAACTGACTCCTGGAACAGATGTTTTAATTGAATCAGATTGTGATTCTTCTGAAGAAGAGAATGGTCCTTATGATAAATTTCAGAAGAATAATATTGCAAAAGCTCAAGAGAGCAATAAAAGTAAAATTTCACTAATAAGTTTGTTGTTACAGGATTGGTGTAGGTTGCATAATGCTGCACATTCAGAAAAAAATTGTATGATGTGTCTAGAGATAATTCACAGAATTGAGAATTGATATTGTCTAGAACATGATAATGTCAAAAGAACTGAACCAGAAACGTGTAAAGACAAAGATCAAAACATACACATTGAAAGGATTTACACAATGATATTGAAAAATGGTAAAATATTAGCTACAAATGATCAAGCTTGGATTCTTAAATTTGATGGATCAAAATCAAAACAAGGAATTGGAATTGGAGTCAAACTTATTAACCCACAAGTTAAGTCTTTTCTCGCTGCATATCGATTGCAATTTCAATGTACTAACAATGTGGAAAAATACGAAGCCCTTATACATGGCTTGATCCTGAAAATCAAGAAGAAAGTTAGAATCCTTAAAGTGTTCAGTGATTCAAAATTGGTAGTTAAACAAGTCCGAAAGAAATATATTTTCCACTACAAGAGATTATCTAATTATCGACATAGAGTATGGGATTTAATTGAATATTTCGACGCATTCAACATTACTCATATCCCTAGAAGATTCAATCAGAGAGCCAATGCTCTAGCTACTATTGCCATTACTTTAGAAGGGTATGTGCAGGATCATGGTGGGCCAAAAAGTGGCAATGAGGAAAAAAACACGTGTTGACTTTTTTTAGGCTCGGGTGTCACCATACCAAACACCAAACCTAGTTTTACAAATCAGATATCTGATTTGGATCGGATATCTGATTTACAAAAAGCATATATAAAAAAGTTAGTCTCTGTTTTTAAGTTATTTGATAGTGAAGAACCCGCGGGCGCACAGTGAATTGCTTCTTCACGTAACGGATATCGAATTTGGAAAGGTAAGTTTTTTTATTTTTATTTGATTTAATTCAATTTTGATTTAGATTTGAATAATTTCATATGGTTTTTTGTGGATTTTTTAAAAAATAGGGTTTTTGATTGAATTTTTATGAAAAAATTGAGTTTAGAATGGATTTTGATAAAAAAATGAATGTTTTTTGTGGATTTTTTTTCACAATAGGGATTTTGATTGAATTTTTATGAAAAAATTGAATTTAGAATGGATTTTGATAAAAAAAATGATTTTTTTGTGGATTTTTTTTCAAAATAGGTTTTGATTGAATTTTTATGAAACAATTGAGTTTAGAATGGATTTTGATAAAAAAAAAATGAATGTTTTTAATGGATTTTGATTTAAAAATAGTGTTTCATTTATATTGTCTAATTTTAATTAGATTAATTATTTTTTAACTTTAATCAGGCATTATGGCTGCTAAGAATGAGAATGCACAAATTCCACTAGTTGAGAATGAAAATCCACCAGTTGAGAATCAAAATGCAGAAATGCCAAATGCTCCACCACCTCCGCAGCCATCAATTGAAGACTTAATTCATGAAAAATTGGAGCAATTGAGGGGCATTTGTGATATTTATAAGAAAATCCCTCGATTATCCCATATGTCAACCACATTGATAGGAATAATTACAAATGTAGAAACCTTCTCCACCCAACATAATGCATTTCATTCGTGGCGAGAAACCATGAGTAAATATTATGCATGTGGATTGTCTTATGATGATGCGAAAGATCTCCAAATAAAAAAATCCCAAATAGCCTCTTTATTTATTAACCCCAACACTGGTTTGCCAGTTAATGTTAACAAACCTAAAATTTCTATAAAATGGTGCACACATAGGGGCATAGTAGATAGCTTTTGAGATCATTGGTTAACCCCAACACTTGCTTGTCATTTGAATTGTCATTAATGAAATTATATATTAACTTATATGTTTATCTTATTCTTTGCTTATAGGAAACACCTAGTGCGAGCGAGGTGCGATGCTCTCCAGACTATGGAGGCACAATGTTAGATAAGGGAAAGGTAATTGAACTCAAAATTGATTGAATTAAGATTTATACGATATTTTATTGATTATGCATACATTGACATAGATTCATAGTTTCATATGTACTTGTCATTTTTATGTACAGGTGGTTGTGAGCTATACATCATTGTTGATAAGTGCCACAACACCTGAAGGAGTAGGTATTCGAACACCTGAAGGAGGAGGTGTTGAAACACCTAAAGGAGATACATAAAAAGATCAGCCTAAAGAGGTATGTGTTTATTTTATTTTTTTCTTGGTAAATATCTTCTTATTACTGACAATTTTATGCTAACTTGGATCAATTTCATGTTTTTGTTCACATATATAGATTGACGTTACAAAAGTTGGTTTGGTTAGTTCTTTGAGAGGGTTATATTCTAGGACTCTTGACCCTTCGAAGAGATGTATGTTTTAGGTAATCAAGATTTCAATTTTAGAGTTCAATTATAATTCAGTGTGTATTTATTTTTATGTTAATTATTCAATTTTAAATTATATAGTATAACTAATCTCAATTATGGTTTTACTTTTTCTTGTGCAGCTACCTTCAGAGCCAACGAGTGCTTCAAAGAGGCTCCATTTTGATGATCCACCAGTATTTTAGGATGAGAGACATTTTGGCATGTAAATTTTGAATAGATACCGAGATGGCATATGCCACATATTGTAAAATTTTGTTTGAGTTGGTGTTGATGCCATTTTTGTATATGGGCATACACTTGATTATTGGATAATTTGATATATATAGAAGTTGACAATCAAAATTTAATTTCCTCCTCATGTGCATGATTAAACTCTTAGAAAATTTAATCAAGTGAGCAATGGTTAAATATCAATGTACAATAGCATAAAAAGAATGGTTAAATATTATGTAGTTTATATTCATATTGTTGATTACATTGCATTGCACATCTTTCAAACTCAAAGCATTACTTCACATTGCATAAGTAACAACTAGATGCTGATAGATGAAAAAATTTCAATAACAATATAGTTTTTACAAAGTCAACCTAAGCAATTATGCAATTACTTCACATTACATAACTAATAACTAGGAGCAGCTATCAATTGCATTAGCTTGTCTTGGAATTCTATGAGAACACATTTCTTTGAGGAAACTTGGCACAAAACTCACAAAAAATGAAAAGAAAGCACTCAAACAAACTTTAAAGGGGTCCCAGGCCTGCTGCCCCCTCATTCCACATGTTATGCAGCCATTTACTTGCAGTGTAGGGGCCGAACAATGGAGAAAACATGTAAAAATAATATATATATAGATGTGCAGCCTAGAAGCATGAATTACGATTAGAATATCACATAACATCATATAAACAAAAAACCACTATAAACTTGAATTTCATTTAAAACATGCATGATAAATATTCATCGTTAAAACTTGAATTGTGGTAGCTTGATATACAAAGTCTATTGATGCCAGGGTTCAATTTGTATGATATTGAAAAAATAAGACAACTGAGTAGAGTTATTAGCATTCTTCAAAAATAATAAGAATTCTTTTAGTACACTCAAGAGTTATCAGATGTCTTCTTGAAGTCTCAAAAGTTATTTTGGATCATTGTTACATTGGTACTTGAGAGTGATAGCTTAATATAGGTCCACAATACAAAACCTGGTTTACCTGTGTAGTGTAACAGTGGCATAGGAAGATTTTTCTTTGAAAGCAAAAATGAAAGCTCAGCCTCTTGGAATGAAAATGCTTGTTTGCAAAAAAATGAATAAGAATGAGGTAGTTAAGGTGTTTGAAGTGATTTAGAGGTCACTTTAGAGAAGAGAGATGTTGAAGAGTACATCAAGTCAGTGAGAACCGAAGTGTAATGTGTTTTAGTTTGTGGTACTCCTTTGTTTCTCAGATGTGTGATAAATTCTTAGTTCAATGATGTTGAACAATTTTTGAAAAAAGAAAGTTGTGTCACAATCCGCATTCAATCCAACAAGCAAAAATGAAAGCTCAACCTCTTGGAATGAAAATGTTTTGTTTGCAAAACAAATGAATAAGAATGAGGTAGTTAAGGTGTTTGAAGTTATTTAGAGGTCACTTTTAGGGTGGAAGGCTTAAAAATCCATTTTAAATGCACAAAAAAGAATGAAATTACTTCAAACCAAGTTTGTGAAAAAGTTAACTATGTTGCCCACTAGTTTCCCTTAAGAGTCCAAAGTGCTAAAAGGAAGCAATCTTTGAAGGTCTATTTCTCAAAGACCGTGATGCTTACAGAGTCTCCGTTCAAGGCTATGGGATCATGTTGGGACCATCTACAAAAACCTCTCTCAGTTTTTTCTATCTCAGAGGCGTTTTCCTGTGGTGATGATTTTTTAGTGGAGGGAAAAGTTGCCAGATGCAAGCAATGTAAAGTTGCAAAGTGGTGCAACTTTCATTCCGCAACTGGTACGACCAAACAGACTGTTCCAACATGTCTGAATGGGTATGTTTACACTAGGGATGGTCCTCTCTTGCACCCAAATACACCGAATCACTTCGAGCTACATTGGACCAGTGATTTCCCTTAAGAGTCCAAAGTGCTAAAAGACAACAATCTTTGAAGGGCTATTTTTCAGAGACCATGATGCTTACAGAATCTCTTTCCAAGGCTATGGGATTTTGTTGTGACCATCTACAAAAACTCTCTCGGTTTTTGCTATCTCGGAGGCGTTTTCCTATGGTGATGACTTTTTAGTGGAGGGAAAAGTTGCCTAATGCAAGTAGTGTAAAGTTGCAAAGTGGTGCAACTTTCATTCCACAAATCGTATGACCAAATGGACTGTTCCAAAACATCTAGATGGGTACGTTTATGCTAGGGAAGGTCCTCTCTTGCACCCAAATACGTCGAATCACTCCCAGCTACATTGGACCGACGATTTCCCTTAAGAGTCCAAAGTGCTAAAAGGCAGCAATCTTTGAAGGTCTATTTCTTAGAGACCGTGATGCTTACAGACTCTCCGTCTGAGGCTGTGGGATCGTGTTGTGACCATCTACAAAAAACTCACTCATTTTTTGCTATCTCAAAGGCGTTTTCCTGTGGTGCTGACTTTTCAGTGGAGGGAAAAGTTGCCAGATGCAAGCAGTGTAAAGTTGTAAAGTGGTGCAAGTTTCATTCCGCAACTTGTACGACCAAACAAACTGTTCCAACACATCCAGATGGGTACGTTTACGCTAGGGATGGTCCTTTTCTTGCACCCAAATATGTCGAATCACTATGAGATACATTGGACCGACGATTTCCCTTAAGAGTCCAAAGTGCTAAAAGGCAACAATCTTTGAAGGGCTATTTATCAGAGAACGTGATGCTTACAGACTCTCCGTCAAAGGCTATGGGATTGTGTTGTGACCATCTACAAAAACCTCTCTCTATTTTTTCTATCTCGAAGGAATTTTCTTATGGTGATGACTTTTCAGTGGAGGGAAAAGTTGCCAGATACAAGCAGTGTAAAGTTGCAAAGTGGTGCAACTTTCATTCCGCAACTCGTACGACCAAATGGACTGTTCCAACACGTCCGGATGGGTACTTTTACGCTAGGGATGGTCCTCTCTTGCACCCAAATATGCCGAATCACTCTGAGCTACATTGGACCGACGATTTCCCTTAAGAATCCAAAGTGCTAAAAGGCAATAATCTTTGAAGGGCTATTTCTTGAAGACCGTGATGCTTACAGACTCTTCATCCGAGGCTATGGGATCGTGTTGGGACCATCTATAGAAATATCTCTCAGTTTTTGCTATCTCAAAGGCATTTTTCTGTGGTGATGACTTTTCAGTGGAGGGAAAAATTTCCAGATACAAGCAGTGTAAAGTTGCAAAGTGGTGCAACTTTCATTCCTCAACTCGTACGACCAAACAGACTGTTCCAACACGTCTGGATGGGTACATTTACACTAGGGATGGTCCTCTCTTGCACCCAAATATGTCGAATCACTCTGAGCTACATTGGACCATAGATTTCCCTTAAGAGTCCAAAGTGCTAAAAGACATCAATATTTGAAGGGCTATTTCTCGAAGACCGTGATGCTTATAGACTCTCCATCTGAGGCTATGAGATTTTGTTGGGACCATCTACAAAAATCTCTCTCGGTTTTTGCAATATCGAAGGAATTTTCTTGTGGTGATGACTTTTCAGTGGGGGGAAAGTTGGCAGATGCAAGTAGTGTAAAGTTGCAAAGTGGAGCAACGTTCATTCCGCAACTCGTACGACTAAACGAACTATTCCAACAAGTCCGTATGGGTACGTTTATGCTAGGGATGGTCCTCTCTTGCACCCAAATATGCCGAATCACTCCGAGCTATATTGGATTGAGTGAAATTAGGTGAAAAATTGATGCAAACACAAGGGCACAATCACAAATTCTTTGCAACCTGCCTATTTGAGGCATCTAACAAGATTATTCTTACCTCTTTGGATAGTCCAAAACTCCCTTAAAATTTGACAAGCAACTAAATACACATTTCCCTCTTTAACCCCCTTAAACCCTTGTAATAGTGAGAAACTAGCTTTTGTCCAATTACTCCACAATCTTCCAAAACACCAGATGAACACATGATTGATTCAAACACCCATATACAAGTTACACAACATATATGAGAAACAACATAGACTCCTTTGGACCAGCATTGACTTCCTATACATTCACCCTTGAATAGGCTACTCAATTAGCCCAAAAATGCAAAGCAACATACCTTCAAACACCACACAAACCCCTGAAACCTTGGGGAAGCAAATAAATTTCCAAGAAAACAAATATTCTACAATTTGATTCCATTTGTACGGACCTGTAACCATCAAATCAAAAAACCCTTATTTTTAGTGTAATTCTTGAGGGTTGATTGGATGTAGCACTTCCACAACATTTCATACTCTTCCACCACCTTAGACACCTTTATTTAGGCCCCAATATTCTTAGAAAACAAAGAAACTTCTAGTATCTCAAAGATTTTTGCAAACCCTAGGGTAAAAACTCTATTTTCAAGTGAAAAAAACCACCATTTTTAGACATTTAACTCTTCATTTTATTTCAAAACCCAGTTCTCCACACCTTCCACTCTTGAAATAACGTCAAGAAATTTAATAATGTTTCTACATAAAGTTTTTATACAAAAATGCTTGAATGGCTTGTGCACAGGCAGAAAACACAAGAAAAACAGTAAAATATGAACTGAGCAATTGAAGCTTTATTGATTCAAAGAGAAAAACTCCTTCAACCAAACCTGTCTTGAGACCTTGAAGGCCTTAAGTACACCTACATAACCCATGAAACCTCCATATAATTCCTCCAATTTACAAAGCAATGGGAAGATAAAACCATGTAAGTGGTTTCCCCAAACTAATTGCCACCAAAACCATTCTTGATAGTTTAAAACCACGAACCACCCCAACGTGTAATTATGATAGCACTCAAGATACAATCCATGAATAGATAATGTATTTGACCAATAACTCATCGAGAGCACAAATTCCCAAAACTATCCCTCCACTATGAACATATCAACTAAGTATGAACCCATAACATTATGGAAAGATGATCCACTTCTCCCAATGTAACTCCCAAGCATTACATGTGAGAGATGGTCAATTTCATTGATGGAAATGATTGTGTGACTCCCATTTATGACCTTCTTTATTCAATTCCATTACAACAATATCCCAAGCAATCCAAAGAATACTAATGAAAACAATATTTCCCTCAACACCTCATGATCATTCAAGTACTCATTCTAACAATACAAGAGATTTACACATCAAATTGCAAGTGAATATAATTTACTATATCTTAACATAAAAAATTTAAAACCTAATAAAAAATGTATCAATGACGTACAAGGATGTATAAGAAAGTTCAAATTTGAAAATAGAATGTAAACTTAGAAAACTGTAGATTTGAAAACCTTAATAATGTAAAACCCTAAAAAGAAGGTTGGATCAAGTGTAGGATTGGTTGGGCTCAACAAAATATAAAGAAAAAAATAGTTTATTTATGAAGTTAACCTAGGATAATTAAGTAAATGCAATCAATCAAACACAATCAACCTAACATAATTAAGGGTTGATAGGGGTATTTGATAATTAAGGGTTGATAAGGGTATGGATGTTTATCTTTGATCTACTCTTGAATATCTAGGGACTTGGTGGTATTTAGAAATATCATAAGGGTTGTTGATTTCTCATGGGGAGGCAAGTTCTCCTAGATCAATCCCCAAAAAGTGAAACAAGATTAAAAATAGTTGGGCAAGCACTCTAGATGTTCAAATTTGTTACTCATTTTTATTGCATTGAATCAAAATATCTCACTATTAATTGCTCCAATTCTATAAGATAAATGAATGTTTTCATGATTATAATGAATATATTGTATGTTATTAATGCTAGCGTATATCATCAAATTATGCCAAACATGTGTTTAGTCAACTCAAAGTGGGTGAATGATGCCACTTAGCCAAAAGTTTGAATTTTGAATTTTAAAATGAAAGGGAATAGGTTTGTGACCATGAGGTCACCCTTGCAATTGAAGAAGTGTCCTAGAATGGGTTAATAGTTAAATCTAAGTGGCTAACAATCAATTCTAGGTGGCTAATGGATAAATGAGGGCATACCCATTGGTGAATGTGATAAATGGGAAAATAAGGTAAATGTATAGATGTGTGTGAATAAGAATAGGATAGGGCTAATTGTATAGTGATTTAAGTATGCAAATTGATAAAAGGCTAGAGAGATGAGCTTGAATTTAGATGTTGAGTCACTACGTACATGTATCAAGACATTTCTTCAAAATAGACACAAAATTGTGTGGGAAATGACATGGTATGCACAAATTTTACTATTACAATTACACACATATTGATTTACAAATGCTTTGCATATAGATTAAATTTACTTCAAAATTAATACCTATTAATACTTCTTCTTTAAGAAAACATGATTATGTATTCTCTAATAAAACTTTCACCATAACAAGACTTCTTGCAATTACTTCAATTGTAGCATACATAATTTCATATTGCACCTATCAATGTGCCCATTACATCTTCACGTGTGATTGCTAGTATATGTATGTCTCTTCAAAAAACATAGATGGGTTAAGCTCTCTCCTTACTCTTTGAGTAAGAGATAGAGTAAGAGATAGTAGGTGAGAGGACTAGATAGTATTACAAAACCTGGTTCAAACAAGCATACCAACAGGAAAGAACTAGGAAGAAAACCTTTGGTTGCAGCTCGATTAAGTACAAAAATAGACCCCTTTACAAAACCTATGAGTTTCCAAAATATAGACCCCTTTACATTTTAAACATACCCTTTATACAATGCTAGACATTTGACTCATATTTCAAAAAACATCACTGGGTATAGATTATGCCCATACACAATTATGACCGTTTTACATTGTTTCCAATTTGAGAATTCAAATTTTACAAAAATTTCCTATTAGAGGCATTTAGGGCACAGTCTTCAACAATAGTAGTATGTTCACGTTCTGGACTGACAAGAACCTGTACAAACCATCAAGGTAGCTTAGAATAACCAATCTATATTATTCTAAATGACACAAAATATGATGAGATAGTAATGAAAACTATAAAAGACGCTTAGAATAACCAATCTATATTGTTGTAATCTGTTTCATACCTCTTCGAAAGGATCAGAGCTAGCTATTGTTGCAGCAGGTCCATGATCAATTGTGCCAGGAATATCACAAAAGTGGGAAAATGAGAAATCTATATTGTCACAATAGGAAAAATGCTTAGACTAACATATCTATATTAATCTAAACAACCTGAATGATGATGAGTTGGTGATGCAAACTATAAAAGACGCATACCTCTTCGAAAGGATCAAAGTTGGCTATTGTTGCAGTAGGTCCATGATCAATCATGCCAAGAATATCGCAAAAGTGGGAAAATGAGAAATATATATTGTCACAATAGAAATTAGACTAACATATCTATATTAATCTAAACAACTTGAATGATGATTAGTTGGTGATGCAAACTATAAAAGATGCATACCTCTTCGAAAGGATCAGAGCCGGCTATTGTTGCAGTAGGTCCATGATCAATCATGCCAAAAATATCGCAAAAGTGGGAAAATGAGAAATCTATATTGTCACAATAGAAAAGATGCTTATACTAACATATCTATATTAATCTAAACAACTTGAATGATGATGAGTTGGTGATGCAAACTATAAAAGACACATACCTCTTCAAAAGGATCAGAGCTGGCTATTGTTGCAGTAGGTCCATGATCAATCATGCCAAGAATATCACAAAAGTGGGAAAATGAGAAATCTATATTGTCACAATAGAAAAGATGCTTAGACTAACATATCTATATTAATCTAAACAACTTGAATGATGAGTTGGTGATGCAAACTATAAAAGACACATACCTCTTTGAAAGGATCAAAAGGCGGCTATTATTTGCAGCAGGTCCATGATCAATCGTGCTAGGAATATCATAAAAGTGGGAAAATGAGAAATCTATATTGTCACAATAGAAAAGATACTTAGACTAACAAATCTATATTAATCTAAAGAACTTGAATGATGATGAGTTGATGATGCAAAATATAAAAGACGCATACCTCTTTGAAAGGATCAGAGTTGGCTATTGTTGTAGTGGGTCCATGATCAATCTTGCCAAAAATATTGCAAAGTGCCTTTAAAATATCACTATTTTGCATTTAATATATAAATATCAATATTAATTAAAGAACACTAATGAACTTAACCATAATGAACCTAAGCATTTTACCTTCCATTCTTGAAAATACTATTCAAGTGTGCCTGAAGGGTCATCTCTTTGCTTAAGAGTATCCAATATTGCTTCATGATCAGCATTACTAAGTGTCCATAGTTGTTTTGTCTTTGGTCTGGCATGATGCTTCAACAACTTAACATTTGTTGCTATAATAAGGTGCGAATACATGAGAATGGTTTTGTGTTTCTCGTAGTCTTCAAATGTAGGTATGCCATTCTTTCTAATCATGTATGTTCGCAACCAAGTTCCTACAACCACAACTGAATCTGTAGGATATATGAAACCATCATCATCTTCCATCGGTTGTGTTAGCTTATGCTTTACCTGCACACATCGAGCCAACCAATAGTCTGATCTCTCTTCATTCGCTTGTGGTGCAACAACTACAAAAATATGTCCTAGCTGTAGTAGATATGAAAGCAGGTTGTAATCAACTAAACTTTCCATTGTGTCATTTGTCACGGATATTGTTTGAGATAAAGGAGTTAGATACTGTGGTACCCATGTATCCACCCACTCACTTGACTCGCATTGATCCCACTCGCACTGAATACAACTCTGACAAAAAAAAGCCAACTCTCGTGTCCAAATGGTCCATGTGCCTGCATCTGAGCTTCAAAATGAATGCATCTTTGAAGAATCTTTGATTGTATGATAATCCAATCTGCATCCCACTGTACCCTCCTCAACGAACCAAAAGAATCTATGCACTATTGAATCAAGTGCCCCTCCCTATGATAATGCTGAAATACACCGATCAACTATAGAACGCGCATCGCTGAATTTTGCTCCTGAAATCTTCAATTGCTCCTTAACTAGAGCTCTCTTTACGCATGCACCTGCTCCATCATGCTCCCCTTTCCCATGTCCAGCTTCAAAAAAACTCCAAATATGAGGTAGACCCCTCTCTACATGCATTCTACTCAACCAATAAAACATACGAGCATTCTTCAATTGGCCTATGCAATTATTTGACCAAATTAGATGTCGGCCCAATGTTATATCATGCTCCTGCAAGAACTCAAAAAATTCTCAAAACAATGTTGGACATACTCAGACGAGTGAGATCTATCATCACTCATATAAAAATTATACTCTTTGATTATCTTTCGATCCTCCTCTGTACTATCAGGTGCATGTCTAAACGTTATGTGGACAAAAATAACAATCTAAATGGAATTGCAATACTAAGATTGTACCTCATTTTGTGGTTGCAATGTGTATTTTTCTGCAAAATCAACCACTGATATAATAGTGCCAATCGGAAAAGAGTCCTTACACATCCTAAATTGTTGATCCAACCACTGAGAACTATGACTATGCCTTGCATACTTGTAGAAAATATTGTCCTTAAAATCTGAAATAAAATCAGCAACATTGCATTCTTTTGTAACCAACTCACATCTAGAACCTTCACCTCCACTTTGTAAAGTATATTTGACTATCTCAATTCTCTTTTTCTCAACAAACTTCTTTCCAAATTCATGTTCAGATTTCTTATGAAAACATTGAAAAAACTTTGACAAGCCACCACATTGTGAGCACTTTTCATTTAAACAATCATTTCTATAGAAAAAGCAACCATCATCTCTAGAACATAAAAATAGATCTAGCAAGTCCCTTGATGATTTCGGAAGATGCATTGCACCACACTCCTGCAACATTTCATTAGTATACAAAGTAGAACGAATATAGCATATTAGCTAATGGTACATTGAAAACTCCACATGGTATTTGCAACA